>VZRX01000049.1:39675-69511 GCA_013398075.1 Notiomystis cincta
GCCCGCCCTGCACCCTCCGCACCGCCTGCCGCGCTACGCGAGCCCGGGGATGCAGGCCGGGCCTGGCTTACCTTTCCAGCTGCTTTTTTTTCCCTCCTCTCTCTCCTCTCCCCCCTTTCCCTCTGTTGGGCTGACAGATCAGAGTTTCCTCCCCAGCAGAGGGACTGGGAATGTGCTCGGGCTCTGTGCTGAGGAGCTGCTGCCCCCCTGTCTCTGAGAAAATCCTGCTTTTTGTGGGGAGGAAGCTTTGGGGGCTCTTTATTATTTTAAAACTACAAAGTGCTCAGAGGGTAGGTGATTATTAAGGGGAATCCCTGAATATATTCTCCAGCAAAGAAGGCAGGGCTGCTGGGGCTGCTCAAGAAGAGAGCCAGCAGCCTCCTATAGCACCACTACAGGCACCGAGAGGACATAACATCAGAGAGCGGCTCCTCTGCCCTCCAAAACAACAACTTTCCTACCATCTTGGAGGTAGTAGAGAGGGAGAGAGGGAGGGGGAAAAAAGTACAGAAGGTTTTTATAAAGTGTCAATTTGGAGGAGGGAGCCAAATGGCCAAAACAAAATATTTTATAATTTGTATGATTTTTTTTATTTTAAATAAAAATAAAATACAGAGGCTCGTGGCTGAAGGATTTTTTTTTTTTTAAATAACGTTTAAAGATCAACTCTCTGGGAAAAAAATTAAAGGAGGTACGGTAAAAAATATATTTTTAGTAACTTTGTTTTTCTTAAAACCATATAATTTTTTTTTCCGTATTTATAAAGTTGGTAACTTTTTTGTCATTGTGTGATGATTCTAAAAATTAGTGTGTGATTATGAAAGTTCGTGTAACTTTTTTTTTGGTACTTGTAATCTTAGTAAACAGCCGAGATTGATGTCGGATAGTTTGGTGTAACTGTACCATAACGTCTTTCCCTCTCTCAAGGCACTGGAAATAAAATTGGGTGTACGGCTAGGAAAAAAACCGTATTTTTTTTTTTAATTTTACTTTTTTATTTCTATCTGGAGTAGGCTGTGTAGAGAAACTATGGGGGATTTAATGCAAGGAGAGGAACCTGTGATAGATATTTGAGAAATTGTGCTGTCATAAATTTAGCATTGTCTGCCCTTCAGGATGGGATGTGAAAAAAACAGAACTCATAGCAAGAAATTTGGGGGCAATAGTTGAGTTTTGTTTTTAATGTTTTCAAAGCACTTTGCAGCCTTCTAAAAATCTGTTTTGGTTCTTTTTAAGTCTGTGTTTTGATTTGGGGGCTTTGTTCTTGATATTTATGAATATTATTCCTGACTCACAGAATTGAGAAATGCTATAAATTTATACTACAGTGTCTTGTAACATAAATTAATGGTATTTTTCTTTGTTGCAGATTCTTTTATTAGATTGTAAAAAATATATTAAATGCTGTCAAAACAATGTCAGATGCTATGGTGTCTCTATAGGGGAAGACACTGATCACTGTATTCAGCAGATCTGTGATAATGTTTCTTGAAGTAGTGTTATGCACAGCCCTGTTCAGAGATGAACTGCAGAGATGCCTTTTTATTTGTCCCGAAGGAAGAGGAAATAATTAGGAAAGTAATGAGCTATACCTTATGTTTTTTTCATTGTAAAAATTACTCAGGTGGTATAGACTAATTGAAGTGCAGTCAGACTAAGGTCATAGGGATGAAGGTACTGCATTACTTCTTATCAGCCTCTTCCTCTCCCCTGCCAAGTCTGAAACATTGGTTTAGTTCTTGTAATCTTAAAAAAAGAAAAAATAATCCCATATTTTAGGTACATCCACGGTTTTTCATATATTTCAAAATACACTTTGGGTTTGCCCAGCCTGCATGGTGAGTGGAGTTTGTGTGTTTATAGTGGGTTTTTCATTTAGATAAATAGATTTTAATTAAAGTATAATTAAAAGTCAGCTGGTCTTTGTGTCAAATTGTTTATTTTTTGTTTAGCATGGTTTTTTGTGTTGTGTTTTTTTTTTTTTTGTTTTTTTTTTTTTTTTTTTTTTTTTTGTTTTGTTTTTTTTTTTAGATTATGGTTAGTCTGCCTAGCTCATTTTAATAATCCAGACTATTGCATTCAATGAGTTACTGCATGGGGAGTGGTTATTTGATTTTTTTCCCTGTTTATCAATTATTAATCCATTAAATGCATAATTCTGTTGATGTTAGAAAATAACAAAAAACCCCAAATATGTTGCTCCTATTTTGTATTTCAGAAGAGTTTGTATTTTGTATAGAAGTGTTGCAATAATTAGGGTCCTTCATAATTTTCCCAGTTGTTATTGTATGCTTTGGACATGAAGTATGATGATTCTTTTTGTCAGCTGTTTCAACAAAAATTACTTTTATAACCTATAGCTAAAATTCATTCCAGGAATGACAGGGATTACAAATGTTGGTCAGATATGGGATGGTTGAAAAACCGCAAAACCTTTGAAATAAAAAATAAATTATCTCCATTTAGGAATTCAACAAATGCAGCATAACTGGTATTTCCTTTTCTTTTATTCTAAATAGATAGATAAAGGGTCAGACTCTCAGCCCCCAGTTTTGCAAATGCTTGTAGGCCTTACTAACACTTAATAATTCAGAAGTGTTTGAAGGATCTCGCTGTAATTCCTTGCATAAAACTCTTCCCGAGTCGGTAGGGCTTTGCTAGAGTTCCAAACTCAAGTTGCTGTACAAGGTGATTTCTTGTATCAACCATCGTGTTAAACAAGAGAATCGCCACTTTCAGCTGTAATCCAGTAGTTCAGTGTAATTCAATTACAGTTCAAGTTCTCTTCATTGGCTATTAAGATGGGGTCTGTGTTTAGGAAGAGAGCACACCATGAACACCTAATCTGTGCTGCATCTCTCTCTGGTTCTCTTGAGATATCTGTACAGCACACTCAGTATCTTGGAATTGTATTGTTTTAATGGGATGCAGATGATACAACATTTTAGAGAAATGGCTGTGAAAGCACTTGAGAACCTGAGCACAGAAACGATATTAAACCTTTTGTTTTGTGTTTGACTTTGTGGATACTGACTTTAATCAGATTACTTGCATGTCTAAATTTAAACATGCATCATAGTAGCATTACACATTGTGGTGACATCCTGAGATCTGTTTGATGTGGGTTAATTGTGAAGCCAGAAGCTTAATGCCAAGCAAAAGGTGAAACAGTTTGAATCTAGTTTGGAATAGGAATACTTAATGGATACTTTTGGTATCTTGTACAAAAATAAGAATTCAGTCTTTTTAAGGAGAAAGTAAAGACGAAAAATTTGCCAGCTCTTAGTTACGTGGACTATTGTGTAATCATTCAACAGAGAAATTAAAATTTGTCCTTTATGGATAGAGAAATTTATTTAACAAAACTTTATTTACCTGAGAGTAATTTGCTTTTCACTGCCTTACTAAGAGATGCAAATAAAATTGTTTTGCTGAAAATAAAATGTTTGCTGAAAATAAATTGTATCACTGAAAATAAAAAGGAGCAGTCTGCTAGCTTTAGTAATGTAGAACAGAATGATATTTTAAAAAATATTTGCTTATCTTCATGGACAAGACTCTTAAGCTGGGACATGCATTATTTTGATGGGTAGAGCTGTGCTCTGAAATTACCCTGGAGAACAAATTGGACTGTGAAACTTCTATACAAGAACAATGTATAAACCCAAAGCACAAAGGTACAACCATCAGAATTGTATTCTGGAACTTCCAATTCTTCAGAATGGGTCTGTGTGCCTTGATTTAAATTGGCCTCGTCTCTGGGCCAGCTGCTCCATCCAGTAAACTTCCTGTACACTTGAGCCCAGAGCGCTCAGAGAACGTGAATGTTCAGTAAATCACAGGTGTCTGGCTAACGAGGCGTTCTCACTTGTGTTCCTAGTGAGACCCAGGGCACTGGCGCAGTGAGTAAGCGCCGTCAGTCTGAGAAAGCAGGAAAGGGGTGCGTTGGGCTGTACACCAGTTACTGCAGGAGGCTGCATCGAGACCGAGCCGTGACTCTCTCCCAAGGCCCTACGCGCCCCGAGTGCAGACCTCAGGCATTTCTGGACCATGACTCAGGCTCTGTGCACGTGAAGAAGAGTCTTGGGTTCTCCACAAATGGCATTTCAGTGTCGGCATCTTGGCATTACTTGGTGAAAGAGACATGCTGAGGAAACAGTTCCAGTGTCTTCAAATGCTTGTGGAAGGGATCAGCAGTTTATTTAAAATACAGGTGAGTGTTGTGGAGGGGAAGAACAGCTCTAGGTGCATAGATGCTAATTGGAGATTTTCATAACCAGAAAGCCATATTTGTATAGAAGATCTTGTCTTTAGGCATTTAAAGACTGAAAAGGGTGAGAAATTAAATGAAACCCAAAGTTCTGATACATTCTTCTAAGCAATGTCTTGAGCAACTGTTACGTGGTATTAGTTTGTGTAATAGTGGCAAGTTCTGGGGTAAAGCTAACCATTAAATCCCAGCACATTAGTATTATGGAAAAATGCTTATTCTTATTTTTCAGCAATTCTTTAACATGGAAATTTTAAAGCAGTGGTTGCCCCTTGCATATCTGGGTTTCAGTTACTCTGTCAGCTGTATGTATTTGATAACCAGCATGCTTTCTGCCACTTTCCCAAACCGCAGAGGCCTTATGTTAACAACACTGTCTATGGTCTCAGGATTTTCCCCTAGGAAATATAGCCAAGTTATGGCAGAAATTGAGCTGCTTCATTCAGCTGCTAAGCTCCTTCAAACCCGTGCTTTAATGCACTCCAGTGTGGCAGATAGCACAGCTGAAAGTATAGGACAAGCCCTGTGTACAACAGTAACTTTGCTTTTCTTTGTTCAAAGCCCCAAATGCTAGTAAAGCAAAGTGAAGTACAGATGAGTAGCCTTGCTTTCCTGAGTCTTAGGGGCTTCATTAAAGCTTTTCTGAGCAATGGGAATTTTGCTGTGGGTTTCAGTAGGAGTATAGCTGCAGAAGTATTTAACCAATTGGGAGCAGATGTATGCTAGCTATTACATGATAATATAATTAATTGATAGTGAACTGTGCTGAAAATAGTAATTAACGAAGACTTCACTAATCTGTTCTTCATTATCAATGTGTATTTTAATCTGCATTAAATAAATGGTATTGTCTTCCTAAAGCTCAGCAAAGACAAAAGTTAGACTGTTAATTGTGGGAAGATTGTCCAGAGCACGTTGGGCATCTGTGGAGACGTCTTTAAATAGAGGACAAGTGAATGGAATAAGCTGTCCCAGCAGAATGCTCTAATACCATCCCATTTTACTGGGAAGCCCTCTGTTAATTCAAAGTATACTATTGTATTTTTACTATCTCCTTCTGTCTATTGATATTTCATTAACTGTAATTGTAGTGGTTAAGAAGATCCACATTTTATCACTACTCCTAGTCTCTTCTATTAGTCCAGTTACTCATTTACAGTCGGGTTGCAGGGAGTTTTGGTCACCACTGCAAGTTGGAAAGATGAGAATTCCCACTCTGGACTAAATCAATTGTCTCTTCAGTCTTCTGAGAGTAGCTTCCAACAAAGGTGTGGAATATCTTGTGATGGATAATTGAGAAATAAAAAGCACACAGGACAGGATTTTTCAAAAACAGTCGGGGCTGAGCTAACATCAAAGCATAAGGCTTAATTAGTGTCTAGGTCATGGGATTCTAGTGGATTTTAAATTATTTGTTACACATGAAGCTTTTTGCTCTTAGTATGTTTCTTTTTGATACACAGTTCTCATCTCTGATCCATATCAAACCAAACATAAGTGTACAGATTATGACAAGAAGAAATAAAACTATTTCTTTGAAATATTAATTTATTATATTCAAATTCAGCATTGGCTGAGTGAGATGTCTCTACTACCTCATATGCCTCTAAATCTCAGTAGGCTTCTCAGTGTTAGGCACTGTGAATAGATGTGTACATATTGCTGGAGGAAAACATAATAATTATTAACAGTGTTTAGCACAGCAGGCTTTGCTGACTATGGAATCAGTAATTTCATTTGAATCAAAAAGGCATTATATATGTTATTTATGTCTCTCTGTGGCGTTTTTCTGTGGGGCTGAGCTATGGAGAGTTGGAGTAACCTGGGTGCTTTGGGACACTTTACCAATGTCATTCCATCAACTAATTTGTGTTGCTGTAAAGTGTCTTTTGGATAAAACCTTACACAACAGAAAGGATCATCACTTGTATAAACCCACACACACAGTGAAGGATTTGGTGTTCATTTCTGAACTAAGTTTTCCTTGTGACTCTCTGCAAACTTCAGTGTTTTGTTCATAAAAGTACTTGTGCCCATTCAGCATTATAATAATAATAATAATAGTAATAATAATAATAATAGTAAATCTGTTACCATCTCTTACTAAATTGAACATGGTGTGTTGGGTTTGTTTTGGATTTTGTTGTTTTTAAACAGGAATTAGAAACCTTCACGAGCAATGCGACTTCTCAGGTAATTCTGGGAGAACTTACGCGTTTTGACATTTTGTGGGGTTCTCGTACTCCTTATAAAAAGCTTGCTGCAGTTGTCAGCGAAGTCCTTAGCTTTCAGCTGCTCTCCAGAATTCCCCATTTACTTACTACTTTTTTTCCATCTTAAACAGAAGAGGTCTGCTTCACAGCACTTTCTCTGTCCTGTCAGTGCCTTCAGTCATCTTCCAATTCTTCATCACTAAAGGTGATTTCATCTCATTGCAATGTCCAAGGACAATACAACAAATCATTATCAAGACAGGGTCTTGTTTTGGGAGAGGATGTTTTGGCTTAGCCATTGGAGGAGCAGCGATGTGGGGACAGGGATGAAGTTTTCTTATTTTTTCCCTTTGGCTTAAGGCTGACGCCAGTCTGCCACTCTGCTTTCCCTTTAAAGCTATGACCCTGAGCTGCTTGTCTGTTGGTTTCGACATTGAAATACAGCACATCCTCCAATCAAGCATGTAGCAGACAGTCTTGCAAAAATCCTATCAGCCTCAGAAGAGGCGCTGATCCAAAATCTTGTACTTGTTGGGGAAATGCTATAGACACCTTCTTTTTTGTCTTGAGCTATGCTTCAAAATACATCTAAAAATAAGTCAATTACAACTATTTTTATGAATGGCTTAATTTTGCTGGACTTTTCAGAACCTTGCTGAGGACACATCTATTTCATTTGAATTCCATTAGATTTCTTTTTATTGAAGCAGCTCACCACACTACCTAGATTTTTAAGCACTCTCCCTTTGGAACTACAGGGATGCACCCATGGAATGCTGGTGCTTTCAGTAAGGTGGCTATTGAACAGGGTTTGGGTTTGGTTTGTTTTCTTGTTTGAAATCACAGCCTTAGACTTAGATGCTTACATCTGCCTGCAGTTATAGTTTCTCTTAAAGAGAAACTGCACCTGGCCTAAACTTGCTTGAAAATGTAACTGCATAGTATGGTTTTACCTTGAATTAACACACCCTTTGCCTTCTCTACCCCACACAACCACCTGCTGAAGACAAGCCTACAAAAAGGTTTAATCTAAGTCATGTTTGGGGTTAACAGTTTGCACACAAGAGCCGTGTTTACACAGGGCTGTGCTCAGAGAGGAGGATACTTAATGACTAACCCCATCCATCGCTCCCCAGCCACATTCCTGTTCCCTGGCAGGCTGTACAGGCAGGAGTGCACCAGGAGCAGGCGAGATGAAGGTTACCGCACCTCAAGGGAACTGGCGATGCACCCGCTGAGAAGTTCTGCCAGTTGGCCACCAGATGGAATCAGGGCTGCACGCGGTGAATTGCATCTCCTCCGGGGCTGGGCTCCGCTCCAAAACAAAGCCTAACAAAGCCCCTGCCCACCCCAGCAGAGTCGGGATAAAGGTATCCACCAGCCTCACACGCGGAGTGAGCTGCATCAGCACACTGATGGCCCAGGCAGTTATCACCTGGCTGCTCGGCCCTTACTGTATCCACCAGGAACAATATTCAGAGTGTGTTTATCTCCCACCATCCCAGCTTTCAAGGCCACTTTTTCGTAATTCTCTAACCTGAGGTTGCAGCTTCAGGACCAGCAAGCAGTAGCACTAACTGTAAATTTTTAAATAAACAGAGGTAAGTTGTGTGAATAGCCCTGCTTCTGTGATTTTTGTTCCAATATTTTGCCCAGCCTCTGTCACTTCCCTGCCTTTGCAGATCCCGATTGTCCTTTTGTCACTGGCTGGGTACAAGTCCTCCTGTGCACTGACTGTCCAGCCACCAGAGCAAACAGAAGAGAGAAGAGATGGGCTACGCTCTCAACTCAGTGGATAAGAATGCTAATTTAGATTTCTCTTTACTATCTGATTTCCAACAGATTTATAGAGATCAGTCAAATTTATAGAGAGCCTTACTGCCATTACCAAGTTTGGCTGAAAAATTCTGTACTTGGTGTACTTAGGAAGGAAAGAGTAGAAATAGGACAGAGAGCACCACGTGTACTTCTTTCCCTTCTTGCCTTTCTTGCTAAAGGCTGGACAGTTTTTGAAAAGAAACAAGAATCTACTATACATACTAATTGAAGGACATAGAGCTTTCACAAAAACAAAAAAGCATTTCAGAGCTCCCAAAGTAATGCTGCAACATGTAAGGAAAAAAGAAAAATCTAAAGCTTTTGAACCTTTCTGAATTCTGAAGTGATAACTGACTTGTTGCTGAAGTTACTCCTCTGTTTGCACAACATGGAGGGGGGAAGGAGGGGTGAAAAAAAGGTTTTCATCTTAGGAGCCTGAGAACCAAATGTTTTTCTGAATACAGGATTCAGCTACAGCCCTTCTTCTTAAATATTTGGCATATATCACACCCATTTTTCTTTCACTGTGTGCCAATACACTCCTGTTCCTCCTACAGAAGTAACATTCCCCAAGGACAGCGGGAAGGTTTCATGCTGTCCTTGGTCCTGTGAGCTGCCACATTAGAACCACACTGCAGTCTCTCTCTCGTGCCTCGCTAACCTGGAGAGCAGGACCTGCATAAAAAGTTGCCCTTCTCTGTCCCACGAGAACTGGCCCTGGCCCTGTTGGTAACTGGAGATGGCAGGCTGAGTAAAACCACGTCCAACATTTAAGACTTAACTTGTGTAAGGACACTGATATACCAGCATAACCAGGTCTTCTACCTGGGCAGAGGGAAGACAATTTTTGAAAAAGTTACGTGTTTGTTACTGAAAAGTTTTAAGCATGGAAGAAAAAAGGAGTTGTATAAAAGTAAGACATCTACAACAGCACCCCCATGCACTCGGTGTACACTGAGAAGTGTAGCTTTTCCTCACGCAAAATTAACACCTATTTTTTTTTAATAACACAGTTGGAAGTGATGGCTTTATGATACTGTTCCCATTTTCACAATTCCTGGAAGAATTATACTGAACTTTAGTAGCCAGTTGAAGAGGAAGTTATCCTTCTTCCAAACTTTCATTAACCAGCACAATACAGAGGAAAGTCACTGTTCTGAAGTTACTCTAAAGCATAAAAAAACCCCAACCACCCAACCAAAAAATACCACACACCACCCCTTCCCCTACTTTGCTGTATAAAGATCAATTTCTGTATCTGAAGTGATATAAAGGCCTTTTGTCTTTTTCTAATTTTTAAAGCAGTTCAGTATGAGGAAGCTGTCTGAAGGCTGGGTATTTTTCATCATATTTTCAATTATTTGTATTTCCTCCAAGAGCAGTCTCAGCTGAAACTAAATCAAGAATCATACAAATATCCCAGAGCAGAGACAGGCCTGAACAATGGCATAAAACAGGTATGAGGGACAACTTGCTTTTGAAGTGCAGTACAAAAATAGCATGCTCACATTCTGAACAGGGTTTAATATTAACATACCTGGATACTCTGGAACAAAGTTACAATCTACTATTTTTGCCATGTAAACCCCTTCCTAGAAAATCAAGATTTACTGAGTCCAAATTGCTTACTGAATTCTTTTCATGGAAGAAGCATGAGCTCCATGAATTACACAGGTAATGGGTGGTTTGGTATTATAATTTATTTGTATACAATCATCATGTACCCTGCCTCTGAGTACAGTAAATTGAGTGCTGCATGTTTCCTCAGACACAACAACAGTCCTGTAGTATGATGGAGCTATTTGAAGTGATGAAAATGTGAACGAAGGAAGAAAAAAAAATACAACAGCCTGTCAAATAGATTTTGAAAAAAATGTATCAGTCACAGCAGTTAACTGCAACAAAAACCTAGAGAGAGGTGGTGACAGTCTGATTAGTCTCTAGCAGATGGATGGCTCTTCTACTGCATGAGCACCTTCAACAACAGCTTTCACACACTTGGCCATTGTCTGGGATGCTCTACTGATGGAATCTGTAAAAAAAAAAAATCCAAACATGTCAGTGCACAGACACAATACAAAATAAATTTAGTACAAGGACTGGATACAAAGAGAGTAAATAAAATCACTTAGTTGAAAATACAGGCTGTGCTTTATGTAAATTCCAAATAATTTCACAGAAAAATTTTGTTTCTTCAAAAGACTCAAATCCTATGTATCTTAGCAGAAAGCTTTAAATGACTCTTAAGAGCCTTACTGTAAAGCGAAGTAATGTTCTGCTGATTTCAGGAAGACCACACTATACATACCTGTCATATAAAAGTCTTTTATTGTGAGCTGAGGTGGAACAAGAGGATCAGCAAGAAGTTGTTGCTTCACTAACTGTGGGAAGAAAGGAAAAGAAAGTCACCTTTACAATAGGAACTGGTTACCAAAGCATTTGTTTAGTGAATTCTGCATTCAGTGCATTCAGTGTAGGTCAAATAATGCTTCTCGTACTACATATGAAGATTGTTTTAAAAACCATTATGCTACATAACAGCACTAAATCATGCCAGGATGCTTCAGTTTTGCTTACCTTTGCCAATTCGTTTGCCTGGATGAAGTAGTTTGCTTCTTCCACATCATCATATCGAACCAGATTGGGTGATACTTCTTCTAAACGCTTCCGTATTTGATCGAGGTTCTCGTAAGGCAAGGTCAAACCAGCCAACTAAGAGATTGCCAGAAAGAAACGCCATCAGGTCTAGGGATTTAACTCACAGTGGTTTAGACTGCCCATCCATTAACATCCCTAAAGCAAAATGAGGAAAGGTCTACTCTCCGGAAAACACAGGCAGTTAGAATGTACAAACTGAAGCCAAGTCACAGTCTTCTGTTGGCCTTCTGATGCCTACATAGTCAACACTTCCCCATGTCAAGAATCAGGCTGTCCTGTTTGCTATACCAAGGATAAAAAGAAAAGAAGTACCTTTCTCCTTCCATACTTGCATTTTCCTTAGCTTACCACCAAATGTGATCAAAGTTGATGCAATTATCAATGCATCTTGTTCCCTGTGAGTTGTAAGCACATATTTGACCTCATCTAATGATACCAGACCCTGGCCTCAGTCTATGCTGTTTTCTTTCTAAAAAGCAAGAAACTGCATGTTCCTACCAGCTTCCTCTAAAGCACATCACAAAGGCCTGCAAAATTTGCAAAGCTTCACCCATTATGCATTCCAACAGCATACAGCAGCTACAATATTAGAGCTATCCTCAAATGAGAAACTATGTGATTTAACTGACAGAATTAACATAGGGTTCAATACAAAACATTACTTCTTAAAACTGTGTGTTTCCTGAAAATCTACCTTTTTTTACACTGGAAAGTGTTTACCAAAAGGAACTTAACCTCTCACTGTACTTTTATTAGAAGCAACTTATAACAGCAATGGTACCTCAGAGACAGCTCTAATAATTTTCCAGTCCTCCCTTGCCATCCCAGGAGGTGTTACTGCTACTCTTGTCTGCTGGGCCCGACCTTCGGTGTTCACGTATGTGGCTGCCTTCTCTGTATACGCTGCTCCTGGGAGAATAACATCGGCCATGGGAGCTCCCACATCCCCATGATGCCCTAAACACATGCAAAGAGGAAACAGCACATAACCATATGAGACATAAGTAAGTCAAAATAAAATGCTTTACTAAGATGGAATTTCTGTGTTGGCAGAAAAAAAGGATTTCCTAAGTTTTGCTTAGCCAGTAATCTGAAGTAATATTAGGCTGGCTGCTCTGAGGTCTTGCCCAATACTCTGGGGAGAATGAATGGACTACAAGCAGGAGTAAATGGTACTTCAGTCTCTATAGTCATTCACATTTGGGAGGTTCTTGGAACAAGGATTCTTAGATTAAGATAGGATCATGTTTTGGTATGATAGAACAGCTGGAAACTAATGCTGCTTTGTCTGCCAAGTCTGAAGCTATGTTTCAGAAGCCCTATACTGGTTTATATTTCCTCATTACTCATGAACAGTTTCCCATCTAAGAAATAGGTAGCTCAGTTATGTGTTAGAAGTTCCCTTTCTTGGCAGAAAACAAAGGCTGAAATTCCTCAAAGGGTTTTATGCCACTGTTTATGCTTTTTCTCCAACTACTAAGATAGCAACATTTCTTAATTTATGTCTACTAATTACCTTGATAGATGATAAAACAGTCCTTTGGCAAGTCCTGACGTGTTATACAACCCGAATCTGCTCCTAAGAGATACAGTACTTTGGGAGGATTTTTCCTAATTGCCTCCACTCCTGGTTTGAAACCTAGATCCAAAGCAGCTACTTGGCTTGCAACCCTGTAGGAACAAATACATCATGACTTTAAATAATTTCAGAATTCTCCCTCTCCCATCAGAACAAATCTAACTTCTTTTTCTGACTAAGTATTTTGAAGGGATGTAAGAGGTTCCTAATAGTAACAAGACAAATATGAAGCTCAAAGGCAGCTGAAACTTTTGTCAGAGTATCGAGTTAGTTTTGCCTTTTGACAACCTGACACCATTTAAAGTTTTCACAGGGAATGTCACCTATTTAAGATGGGATAGCAAAAATAAAGGCAGACATTGAAAGTCAGGACCTAGCAGCAGGCAGCTCACTGCTGAAGCTTAATGCTCCAGGTGACATTTCAGCTATGAATGGAACTCATCAGGCCTTTAATTTAGGGCACTCACGTGGAAGATGAAAGACCAACTCTAGGGCCATCAGCTACTGAAAATCATCAAAGACTTAAGAACACTATTTCATCACTATTCATTTATTCACATATAAAAATACTTTTAAAAGAATGTAATAATCATTCTCATTTTCTGGCAGTCTTCCTTTTCCAAAGCAACAGTTTTGCATAATCCTCCATAATCAGGTGCCAGTCTTATTTAAAAGAAAAAGGATTCTCTCTAGAGAACAGATCTTCCCATGTAACTCATTTTGTCTGACACAGTCAGACATAGAGGTTTCAAAAAGTTAAGTTGCTTTTTACACTTAAGGTAGAATGGATGGTGCACCATAACTATGGAAGTCAATATGAAAGACTGCCAAACCACACTTGTATCATGAGTGTTCTTTAACTCATCAGTATTTTGGTACTAAGTATTTCAGTTTCAGCAGCAGAATGTTATAGTCAAGTTTCCTTCAGAGGACCAAGCCCTGCTCTAGCTATACTGGTTTTACATCAATGAAACTGCTTTCAGCAGAAGAAATTTGTTGAGGCTTCATAAGTGAATGCCTGAAATTTGTTGGGGCTTCAAACTGAATTTGCTGAAATAATTTTTCTTTTACAGAGATGGTCAATTTGACAGTCAGAAGTTTAGAAAGGGAGTGGTAAAAGACTGTCCAAGACAAGTCTGTCTAGTAAAGGGAGTAATATCCCAATAAACTCAATAGCTAAGATCAAAAGCTCTCAAATGAAAATCTTTGAAGCTTTTCTATTAACTATTCAGTTGAGAAGCCACATAGTAAAAGGAATATTAAAAACACAAAACCAAAGAAACCATATTACTTAAATATTCTTGCCATCTTGTTTTTCTTCCTCTAGATAAAATGCAGTCATTTAGCAAGTGACACTGGTCTGCTGTGCATCCTACTGTGCACTGTGGTAGATGATAAAACCTTTTTTGTATTCGATGTCTAAATCAAACCCTTAAATTCTACATTTGAATATAATAAATTAATAAAAACTCATGGAGAGCCTGAAAAGTTTGCTAGATCAAGGAACCCATTTTTACTAAGTTTTTGCTAGCTTGTATTTCTGGTTTTTATATTCCCTATGGGAATATGCTCGTGTGTATACAAAGCAATCTGCACACATGCATTGTGGTAACCTGTGCAGCCCAATGTGAAAGCAAGCTGCTCCCAGGAAAGTTTTAAAGCAAACCTGTGTAGGATGTTCATGACTTTCCAATCAGCACCAGCCCCGCTCTTGGCCCTGGCATTCTGTGCAATGCTGGAAACAGCAGCATGGATGGCGGCCCCGTCGCTGCGCTGCAGGGCTGCGCTGCCCACCACCACCATTGGCTTTTTGGCATGGTCGAGGACCTGTGCAGGCCAAGAAGCAGAAATTCTATCCACAGCCATGAAGACAACTCTTGGTACAGATAATGCAATAAATCCCTGAATTTCTCCATAAGTCTTCCATGCAAACCTACAGTTCCATAATGGTCGTTGTTTCATTTGGAGATACAGCCAAGAGACGCTGCTGTGAGCAGTAAACCACCCTGTCAGTACAGACCTGTGCACTCGATAACCACACCTTTAAGGGGGAACAGCAGCGCCTGAAGAAATGCCTGTTTTATGTCAAATAGCCCAGGAGTTTTCTGCACTGCAAAGTTTTACACACCTGAATATATTCCACAGTTTATACATACTTGGTGCACACTAATCATTACCTCATTTCTGCATTTGACTAAAAGCAAATAACCCCATCTACAACGTGGTACTTTTCTTCAAATCTGCCTCTGGGGAATTCAGATTGTTACTCAATACCTGTGGAATTTAATATTCACACTCTTAAGTTCTGTGTACCTTGGAGAAGGCATGTTTGCCAGAAGCAATGTCCTGAAGTATCTGTGGGGACTCTCCTAGATGTTTATACGTGTAGGTCAAATTCACAGGAGAGCCAAGAAGGGCCACTTGCAAGTCATTGTGAAGCCAGCTGAAAATACAGCAACATTTTATAAAAATTAAAGAAATATAGACTTTTACCCAACCAAAGCCACTAATTATAACTTCAGCAGTAACTTAAAATAACATTGCAAAGGAATTTAAATGGCATTCATTGTTTTGGTAAGATGTAGTTTAGCTTTACTCCGACTGTTAAGCAAACCTAAAGGTTTTTTACAAGGATTATTTCTCCAGATATATTCCAGAAACTGTATAGCAACACACCTTATATGACAAGTTCATAACTCAATTCCATCCTCCCCTCAAACTTCTGCCAATTCAGTTTTAAAAATCCACTTATTTCTTAGACAAACACAGAAAAATTTAGCTGATTAGAAATTTTTTCTTTTTTGCAGCTTCTCATGGCACAGACTTATAAAAATACATGAAACATATATATTCAAAAATCTCACTGCATTTTCTTCTCTCATAAATTCAACATCATTACTGTTTAAAACTACATATTTTCAAAAATCCCAGCATTAAGAAGGACAGGGCTTTTATAGACCTAATTTGCCTGATACTGACATAAGTGATTAAAACTGAATTAGCTATGTTCAAAAGTTTGGGAAAGCCCCACTATTTGGCAAAGAAAATGTTAAACTGGAATGACTGATCCTAGACTCAGCACACCTGATGTTACAATTAAAAAAGCAGTAAACTGATGCCAAAAATAAATCTTCAAGGAATATGCTTTAACAGACTTCTGGAAAACAGAAAATCTGAGGTGTCTGTGTAATCTAACAAAAGAATAAATGTCTGAGTAGATGAACTTAATGTAAAATGTCAAAGTGAGAATGAACTAGCTCTACACTACAGGGTACTACCCTTTCTCCACACATAAATCACCATTCCCTTAACTAAAAGGTGAACTAAATCCAATGATCCCATCTGACTGAATGCTCTCCAGTTACTGCCTGCAGCTCCACTGTACCAAACCCAGATGGATTCACGTGCTTATTCACCACCAAGGAATACGAACCTCTTTCGAATTCTAGCGTTGAAGAGCGGTGCCTCGAAGCGTGGGTTGGTGCCAACCAGGAGGAGGACATCTGCCTCCTCCACCCCAGCAATCTTCGTATTAAGCAGGTAGTTGGAGCGCAAATCTGTGCTGTAACAAAGAGGATGAGAAGCCAGCAGAGGGAAGGAATGAAGCTACGGTAAAGATTGTAGGTGCTCAAAATACGTCTTCATCTCAGGAAGAGAAATAAGAGATTTCTCAATCCAAATTACTGATCATAACTGTACTAAAGTGTTCACACCACAAATAGAAATAGATTAACTTATCCAGCTTATGACAGAGTGTAACAGGCTTTCAATAACTCACTGTTAAACTGCAGCAGCTGTACATACAGTACAACACGGGGTAAAGTGTGCAACCCTTGCTGGAGTAGACACTACAAATAAACTCCCAATCCACAGATACTCTCTATATGTGAGTACTGTAAATTAAAATAAATTCTGCTAATGCATCAGCAATTATTATCCTTGCTAATTTCAGAATATTGCCATGAGATGACCTGCAGTCTAGGAAGTTTATTAACATACTAATAACAGACAGACATTGCCTCTCCTCTTACCCAGCTCCAGCAGTAGGAAAGATCTCTTCAGTGCAGAGCGTATCACAATTCACTTTATTCAGCAGGTCTTTCAGAGCTATTAGTGCTTCTGCATCCACCAGTCCTCCTACAATTGCTGCTACTTCCTTACCTTCAACTGCCTGGAGCTAGAGAGAAAGGAGGTGTAAACATATACAAAAGAAACCGCTGAAATAAATTCTCGTTAGCCCAGGTAAATATTTGTTATATGAGGGTGTGCCAAAGCCAGCAGTGCAACTGCTGGCCTGGAGTAGCAGAAACGGATCAGTGGTGTCTGATTCCTGCCAGGCAGCAACTCCAGCTCCTTCAGGACTCATGATAAGCAAAGAAGAGCTCTCTGTATTCTGTGCAGGTCTCTCCCACCTGAGCTATCGCTCAGACGTAGCTAATTCTCATTCGGTGTGGAGAGAGAGGAAGATTGGTGAATGCTTTTATTTTAACAAAGCCACAGAGCAGACAGAATACAAACTTCCATAACATGGGCTCTGCTAGTAAACTTAACTCAAAGGGATTATGCTACTGCTACTGTACCATGGGCAAAGACATCCTTGAGGAAAGTTCAATTACAGTTATTCAATTCTACTTCAGCCACATAAAATTTTTAATCAAAATCCAGCGCAGTCATGCAGCACTTCATTTAAGCTGCAGAATCAATCACCACAGAGAGAAAGCACTGAGGAAAGCACAATTCAGATATAAGGAATACAGACTTAATGTCTTTGATGGCAAAAGTGGCGATAGCACAGTTTAAATAAATTTAAAGATGTCTTCAGATAGATTCAGAGTATTTGGGAAAATCGCTTCCTCCTAAATTTCTGAAGAAATAGTTTACTTTCCTATTTAAATAAAAGTCATTTCTCCACCAATGCTCCAAATGAAATCATGATAAGAAAAAGTTCTTTCAAAGGTCCAATCCATGAAGCAGGAAATATTAGTCAAAATAAGAAATTGAAGTGGAAACACAATGGATTAGAAGTCAAATGTTCCCCTCTAACCTTAAAGAAAAAAGCCTTTTTAATAGAACTCATTTGATATTAGTAGTTGTAACACATCTGGCTTTAGAAATTAATTTTAGACTGCTTATATTGAAAATTGTTCTTACCACACCAGCAACACGAGCTAACACATCTTCCCATGAGGCATAAACAAATACTCCTTTCTCATTTTTGATCATTGGCTGAGTAAGTCTCTGACGCTTCAGACCATCATAAGCAAACCTAAAGGAGTGCCAAGAATTTTATAAAAGAGTAAAGACAAAGACAACTGTGTATAATTCTGTATATAATTGAGTTTCCTAATTGCAAGCTCTTAGAAAAGAGAAAACCAAGAAATATTTTCCTGAAAGTTTCACTTTTCCTTCTCAAAAGCACACAAAGCAATAAGCAATAGAAGTTACCATGAAAAAAAGTTACAAAAATCAGAACATTAGAAAACTCAGCAACTTCAGTTATAGAACTAAAAAACATATTTTACAATTACTCTTCTTCACTGTAGCCTTACAATACCAACAGCTGAATCCCAAAGTCAGTGCTACTGTGCACATTTCTGGTTCTGCAAAGTGTGCCTTTAATGCATGCATAAACACACGTGGGTACAAGCACATCCACACACCTGGTTTTGTCAGATATCCATTCCTCATTGATATCTTCATGCAGCCTTGGCAAAATTCTCATTACTTCTCCAGTTCTCGTGCTCACTACGATATTGCTTCCAACTGCATCAAGAACATCAATAGATTCTACCTTCCTGTTCAGAAGAACAAACAAACCACTTGCAGTCTTTCGTATATAAGCAGTGAGTGTCTTATTTTTGGCCTGAATATAGCTAATTTTTTTCCTAATAACTGATATAGTGCTGTATTTTGGATTTAGGGTGAGAATAGTGTGGTAACCCAGGGATGTTCTAGTTGTTGCTAAGCAACATTTATACCACATCAAGGACTTTTCAGCTTCTCACCAGTCCCACCAGCAAGGAGGCTGGGGGGCACAAGAAGCTGAGAGGACACAGGCAGGACAGCTGACCCTGTCGGGCCAAAGGGATGTTCTGCACCACACAGCACCAAGCTCAGCATATGAACAAGGGGGAAAGCTGGCTTGGGGCTGCTGCCCAGGGACTGGCTGGGCAATTGCAGTATGCATTGCTTGCTTTGTATATTCTAATTCTTTTATCATTATTGTAACTTTCTTCCTCTGTCCTATTAAACTGTCTTTATTTCAGCCCACAAGTCTGACATTTCCCTGCCCCAATTTTCTCTCCCATGCCCCATGGGGGGCAGAAATGAGCAACTGGCTATGTGGTGTTTAGCTGCCTGCTGAGTTAAATCACAACAGTCCTTTTAAACATCCAGTGTGGAGCATGAAGAGTTGAGATAACAACAGATCTGGCCAGAGTGTGTGAAAACAAATTTGTTATAAGCATTCACTGTATTAGTTTAAGAGGTGCTTGTCTCAGAGTTGCTGCAGATGTTCTCAGGGCTGTGTTATGTAACGCCCTGCTGTCTGGATATGGTCCCTGTCTGCTGTTTATCCTCTCCTGAAGGTGGGTTAGGATGTAATTCTGTCACAGTGTGCCACGCTGCTTTATGACAGGACGAACTTGCTGGTCCAGAGTGATCCGGTGCCTGCCCTCAGCACCGCTGCCGGCTCCGAGCTTCGGGAGCCCTCCAGCGGACACGGTTGGTGACTACACCCTCCACCGCCTCGGAGAGCCGGTCTGTGGGGAGGCAGCTCCCTCCGCCTTCCCCTGCTCCTCCAAAGTGACTACAACAGCCCTTGAGGATTTTCAGTATCCTTGCGATAGTCAAAAAACCATGGCGTGTTCCTATGTTCGAGGCCACGCTGGATAAAGTCTTGAGCAACCTGGTCTAGTGAGAGGTGTCCCTGCCTTGGGACTAAATGATCTTCAAGGTCCATTCCAACCATTAACATTCTGTGATTCTGTCTCCTGAATGTGCTTCAGGTCTTGTTTAGGGTTAAACAACTACTTAAGAGAATCACACAGAGATCTGCTCTGAGGCTGGACAGCTTAGGTTCAGATGATATTTTAAATAATATCCTCAACAATTAGTGAGTTAATGAATTTGTATTTTCCTTTATACACATCTTTTACTAAGCAATCAGCACAACCTACAAGTCCAAAACATTTTAGGGTAGAAATAAGGGAAGAACACTCTACAAGCTATAACATTCTTCCTTTTCTTAAATATGCTGTAAGTACCAAAATTTGTGTTAGATTCAGTCTATGGACAATTCTACAGCAAAACCACAGACAATAAAGGTCAGAGAAAACCCTTGATGTCACAGAGGGACATATTCTAAAATACAGTGTATGACAAGCAGAGAAAGCTTTGCCTTCAGTGTGAGTTAAGACACCTACCGTGTCTCCCATGGGCGTGCAGTAAAGGCATATGGCTTGGAGGTAAGAGCCCCAACTGGGCAGATGTCAATAATATTTCCTGATAACTCAGACATAAACATTTTTTCAACGTAAGTACCAACTTGCATATCATTTCCTCTTCCGGTTGTTCCCAAGTCATCTACCCCTGCAATCTCACTTGCAAACCTGGGAGATGCACAAAGAAGGAAAAACACAGCTGGAATCTACAACTGCAACACAGGACATTTTTCAGCCCTCATCTCATTTTCTTAAGATGAAACATTAGCCTGAGTTCATGCACCTGAAAGAAGGAAACAACGGTTTAGATTGCATTAGTCAGCGCCATCACATGCAGGACCACCTGCAGAATTTCATTCAGAAAGGGCTACAAAAACTAGGGGGAGTTATTATATCATGGAACAGAGCAGTTCAGTACTCACTGTAGTACACAAACTGAGTCNTGGGGCTGCTGCCCAGGGACTGGCTGGGCAATTGCAGTATGCATTGCTTGCTTTGTATATTCTAATTCTTTTATCATTATTGTAACTTTCTTCCTCTGTCCTATTAAACTGTCTTTATTTCAGCCCACAAGTCTGACATTTCCCTGCCCCAATTTTCTCTCCCATGCCCCATGGGGGGCAGAAATGAGCAACTGGCTATGTGGTGTTTAGCTGCCTGCTGAGTTAAATCACAACAGTCCTTTTAAACATCCAGTGTGGAGCATGAAGAGTTGAGATAACAACAGATCTGGCCAGAGTGTGTGAAAACAAATTTGTTATAAGCATTCACTGTATTAGTTTAAGAGGTGCTTGTCTCAGAGTTGCTGCAGATGTTCTCAGGGCTGTGTTATGTAACGCCCTGCTGTCTGGATATGGTCCCTGTCTGCTGTTTATCCTCTCCTGAAGGTGGGTTAGGATGTAATTCTGTCACAGTGTGCCACGCTGCTTTATGACAGGACGAACTTGCTGGTCCAGAGTGATCCGGTGCCTGCCCTCAGCACCGCTGCCGGCTCCGAGCTTCGGGAGCCCTCCAGCGGACACGGTTGGTGACTACACCCTCCACCGCCTCGGAGAGCCGGTCTGTGGGGAGGCAGCTCCCTCCGCCTTCCCCTGCTCCTCCAAAGTGACTACAACAGCCCTTGAGGATTTTCAGTATCCTTGCGATAGTCAAAAAACCATGGCGTGTTCCTATGTTCGAGGCCACGCTGGATAAAGTCTTGAGCAACCTGGTCTAGTGAGAGGTGTCCCTGCCTTGGGACTAAATGATCTTCAAGGTCCATTCCAACCATTAACATTCTGTGATTCTGTCTCCTGAATGTGCTTCAGGTCTTGTTTAGGGTTAAACAACTACTTAAGAGAATCACACAGAGATCTGCTCTGAGGCTGGACAGCTTAGGTTCAGATGATATTTTAAATAATATCCTCAACAATTAGTGAGTTAATGAATTTGTATTTTCCTTTATACACATCTTTTACTAAGCAATCAGCACAACCTACAAGTCCAAAACATTTTAGGGTAGAAATAAGGGAAGAACACTCTACAAGCTATAACATTCTTCCTTTTCTTAAATATGCTGTAAGTACCAAAATTTGTGTTAGATTCAGTCTATGGACAATTCTACAGCAAAACCACAGACAATAAAGGTCAGAGAAAACCCTTGATGTCACAGAGGGACATATTCTAAAATACAGTGTATGACAAGCAGAGAAAGCTTTGCCTTCAGTGTGAGTTAAGACACCTACCGTGTCTCCCATGGGCGTGCAGTAAAGGCATATGGCTTGGAGGTAAGAGCCCCAACTGGGCAGATGTCAATAATATTTCCTGATAACTCAGACATAAACATTTTTTCAACGTAAGTACCAACTTGCATATCATTTCCTCTTCCGGTTGTTCCCAAGTCATCTACCCCTGCAATCTCACTTGCAAACCTGGGAGATGCACAAAGAAGGAAAAACACAGCTGGAATCTACAACTGCAACACAGGACATTTTTCAGCCCTCATCTCATTTTCTTAAGATGAAACATTAGCCTGAGTTCATGCACCTGAAAGAAGGAAACAACGGTTTAGATTGCATTAGTCAGCGCCATCACATGCAGGACCACCTGCAGAATTTCATTCAGAAAGGGCTACAAAAACTAGGGGGAGTTATTATATCATGGAACAGAGCAGTTCAGTACTCACTGTAGTACACAAACTGAGTCCAAGATTAGTCCTAACTAACAAGTTCTTTCTAGAACTAGTTGAGTATATTGCATTCTTTTCCATGTGGCTCAAGTTGGCCAGTACAGCATCTCAGGGCTACAGAACAACATAAACATAGCTATCAGAGGCTATCAAAAATAAATAAATCTTACAACTGTGGCTGAGGAAGTCACATATCCATTCTGGCACCAACACCATGGGACCAGTTCTGCCCTGCAGAACACTTTCATGCATTGGCCATCTTTCTCTATTTCCTGTCTGGGAGCTCCAGGAAACCAGCTATCAGTCACTAACAGAAATAAAATTTTTAAGTACAATCAGAAAAGAAATTTTTTAAAAACTGACTACCCCTCATGGGGTTCTTTCAAGGACACAAAATGACACAAATATGCCTGCTCAGTACTCTGCTCAGTGAGAGGGAAAGACCCTTACCTGATGCACCGAGTGCACTGTATACATCGAGTCATGATGGTTTTGACCAAGGGGCCAATGTTCTTGTCCTCCACAGCACGTTTGCTCTCTCTAAACCTGCTCCTGTCACTGCCAAACATCATTGATTGGTCCTAGAACAGACCACAGAACACACACACAGCTCCAGGCTGCTGGAAAGCACAATTTCACCTTAGTCAAGAGTATTATGTGTAAGTCTACACAATTTAATGGGATGTTGTACCTGTAGATCACATTCTCCACCCTGATCACAGATAGGACAGTCCAATGGGTGATTTGCCAGCAGAAACTCCATTACACCCTCTCTGTTAGGTTCAGAGAATGAAGTTAATGTCAATATAGTATCATTTAGCAGATAGGACAACCAATCAGCCAAAGGAGGCTAAAAGAAAAGTACCTTGCTTTCCTGGACTTCTCAGAGTTTGTCAGTATATTCCAGCCCTTCATAACTGGCATGGCACAAGCAGCAACTGGCTGCAATCATCATAAAAAGCAAGCATGAACACAATATATTTCTTCTCAGCATAGGCACACACCCCCACCTCCTCCTCCCCAATTCTAACATAGATATCTGCTATAAATAAATAGAAATAGAGAGGTTTGCAAGGAAAAGAAAAAGAAGCTAACTGATAAAGTCACTAGAAGCCAAATTTATAAATAATCTGCTATATAAAACAATTAGTTATGATTTATTTGAAGTTAAAAAAATCTACAATTTCTGGTCCAAATTCAAGCAGTTACAGCATTAAGAATGTCAGCTGTAACAGATGCAAGGCAAATAAAAGAGCTTCAGCACACATCTGGAAAACCTCTAGAACAGAAGTTCAGAGTATAAATCATTCACAAGACATTTATTTGCACAATGCCTGTATAAAGTCTTGGAATGAAATTCTTCTCAAGATTACTGCAAGATTAACAAGAACTCCTGCTCAGTAAACAAATCCCCCTTACTTTTCAACCACATCATGACATCATCACCTTCAGTGATAACCCAACATCTCCAAAGATACAAAGTTGAAAACACAGAATTGAAGTTGGGGTGAGCTAAAAAATTTTCTATGTGAGTATAAATGTGTAATCCAAGACTGAACTCCAAAAGAATGTGCAGAGATTTCTTAGTCCTGCTGAAGACAGTGTTCACTCCTGAAAACAACTACTATTTCACAACTACATATATCACTGCATTAACATATAAACTACTAACTACCTGCAATCTTTACCTAGAATGAGCCTGCAGGTACTAATCCTACAGCTAAGTTCATACAGTTTCTGAAGTTTATTATTTATGTCGTATCAGCTGAAAATGTGTGGCTGCAGCTTGAATTACAAAGCATAAAATGCATCTAACTGCAAACACACAGCTATCAAATGCTCATGTCCAAGAGCAAGATAATCCATAAAAACCAGAGAACTGACTCTGACCCATAGGCAATCATGGCAGTCCAGTGGGGAGATGAGAAAAACTGCTCTGAGCAGCTGAACGACAACAATTATTTACATAATTTAAATAGCAAAAAATTCCTATTGAGTTCCATATTGCATATTCCATATTGCATATTCCATATTGCAATTCCTATGACACACAAATACCTTTGGAGCTTTCTCTATCTCCACAAGACACATCCTGCAGTTTCCAGCAACAGAGAGACGATCATGGTAACAAAAACGAGGTATCTGAACTCCAGCCTTCTCACAGGCCTATGAAACAATAAGAATCAAAGCAAAATTAAATCAGTTAGACTTTTCAGTTCCACCTCAGAAAATGCTATGCAGCTTTTCAAAGAGTAACACTATCAGTGCTTAAGAATAGAGTGCATTTGACCTTTCATCTTAAGAAGTGACCATAAATAAAAAATTGTGACGGAGCAAAAAAACGTCAGGATATCAATTACAAATAAAGTTTCTTCAACCTTTTTAAGTGATTGAGGAAATGAGAACTGACCTCTCATTCTTTCCTCCAGTAATAAATAGAATTCTCTGTAACAGGGCACCAGCAATACAAATAACTTGCTCAAGAACACATATTCTCCTTGAAGAAAAGTGCATGACAGTAAAAATTGAAAAACATAAAGAGAGCAACAATGGGCACAGAGATTTCTGATCCAAGGACACGGATACTCTGTATAAAGGTACTGCAGCACAGCCAATCTTCACATTGCCCCCATACTCAAAGACAACGTGACAGAAGAAGAGACAGGACAGAGCCAACAGACTTCCAGAGAACAGATAAAGACAGCCTTTCCTCTGTAAAACCCCCACAGCTAATGGGATCTATGCTACAGCACTACAGCTACACCTGCCAGAAGAAACATCACCGAATTTAACAAAAAAACTAATGAGATCTAGTTTTTCTGACAATTTCTACCAAAAAGAACCACGTTAGTTAAACTGAGAAGCTAATTTTTAAAAATAGCCTTTAAGAAAAATTTATACTAGGTTCCTGCATTCCTGCACATTCTAATGACTAAATTAATTAGGAAGCAAAAAACAAGGGCTATATCTTGAAATAAACGATGTACTTTAATGTTCTAACTCATTATACCACATCTTCATTTAATGGCTTCTTAAAAAAAAGCTTTATTTGAAATTTTAGCCTGAAAAATAACAATGCACACTGCAGGCTGAGAAATCCAGGTTCTCTTTCTTCCCACACCAAGAATAATAAAAGCAGTTCAGGATGAGCACTCTGAATCGTAACAACTAATACCTAAAAGGAGACAATCCCTCACTTACCCAAGACACACTGTAACAAGACACAAAATTTACAGCTTCTGAAAGACTATGAGGTCATGCAGTGTTCAGAGACAGAAGTTCAACCAGAATTTATCAAAGTCTGTTATTGCATTGCATAAATTTTTGCAGCTGGGATTGATGTTGCATGCATCTTCTTTCAAGCAACCATGGTGTATTTTTCTTTTCCCAATACTGAATTCCCCCAAGGATTTCTGTCACGTGAAATTGCATCACAGGCAGTTAAAACACCCCTAAAGAATTGCAAGAAACAATGTAAAAGCAGGTGGCTTTTTGCTGTATGGAACAGCACATGCTGTCGAGAAGTGAGATGGGAAGTCCCAAAAATTAAGACTGCCATTCCCCACACCTGCAGTACTGTGGTTCCGGGGTTCACCAACACAGGATGGCCATCCACAAACACCTCTATTTGGTTGCTGGCTGCTGTTGCACTTGTACGCCCTGAAGGACACGGTAAAAGAAGACAAAAACAACTTTCACGTACTGCTAGATGCAAATCATCAGACCTCCCACTCCCGATTTTAATTATACAGTGCTGACAGAATCCCAGTTGTACCAACAGTGTGACACAGAATCCCGCACCTTGCAAACCAATTACGCATTTGTACCCTCCAGAAAATGAACTGCACATACATTTACCAGCACAGACCCAGGTACACACTGCAGACACTTACCACATACTCTGGAGGACTGGGTGACCCCAGCTAAGGTCCTGTGGACAGCAAGCAGTCGAAGCATGGTGCTTTGGTAAGAGAGAAAAGGGCACTGCTGTAGTTACCAGTTCAAATGTCTGCTGACAAGCTCTAAACAGGCAGAGTAAAAACTCCTACACCAGTTCAAAGTGGCTGCGTATGCACACCCGTATGTAGAGTTACGGGAGAGAAAGTTACCTCCGTCAAACGCAAGATACAATTCTCTAGCNCGCCGCTGCCCTCGGCCTCCTTCGGCTATCTCCGGAGCCTTCCTCGGCAACCTCCGGAGCGGACCGCTTCGGGTATTTCCGGCGAGCTGTCGGCGAACGATGACGCCGGCAATTTCCGCCGCTGCCCCGCAGCCTTTTCGGCCACCGTCACGCGCACTGCCCTGCCCTCGGCAATTTCCGTCCCTTTCCGCCCCTCTCTTCGCCCGACTCCGACAACTTCCGCTGTGCCAGCGGGGCGGGGTGTGGCGGCGGCACAATGTTACAAAAGCCCTGTAGCGCCGCGAGCCTCCCCAGGCTTTATCGTCAGCCTCGCTTTTATTACTGCGGTGCTTTCTCGCCCCTCCGGAGTCCCGTGCGCTGCACGCCCCGCGCTGCAGCAGCCGAGCCGTCAGGAGCTACCTCGCGGCTCGCTCTCGCGGAGGGACACCGTTGCGCGCGGTGTGGCGGAGCGATCCGGCGCTATATAAGGCCGGCGCAGGCGCGGCGAGGCCCTTTCCCGCGGCGGTGGCGGTCGGGGCGGGCGCAGCGAGTGGGCCGCGCGCCGCCGCCATGGGCTTCGGGGACCTGAAGTCCGCCGCGGGCCTCCGCGTCCTCAATGACTTCCTGGCCGACAAGAGCTACATCGAGGGGTGAGAGGTGGCGGGGGGCTGCCGGGGTGCGGGGAAGGCGAGCGGGGCCTGGCGGAGAGAAGCGGTGGGGACGCGGCGGGCCCTGAGTCAGCCCGGCGGCCGCCGCCGCTCCACGTGTTCTCCGCGGCCCGAGCGAGGGTTTCATTTGGCTTCTGTCCGCAGGTACGTCCCTTCGCAGGCTGACATAGCAGTCTTCGAGGCGATCGCTGCCCCGCCGCCTGCAGACTTGTTCCACGCTCTGCGGTGGTACAATCACATCAAGTCGTACGAAAAGCAAAAGGCGAGGTATGTTAAACTGCGAAGCTGCAATATCTCCGTGAACCAGCCTGCAAATTGTCGCGTTTGTTCCTTCGAGTTTGAACCAAACTGATTTCCAGTGGCACCACGTGGCATTTTGTGTGGTTGGAACACAGACAGCTCCAGAAGCAGGGCAGACCTCTTCTGTCAGTACGGAAGACAAAACTCAGTGATTTGCAGTACAGAAGGCCATGGAAAGAAAACGAGATACGAAAGGAAATACTGTTTCTTTTCTTTTTTAGTGATTTTAAGTGTTCGTGAAAGGTGCTGTATTGCCATCCATGGGGCCTGCAGGCCTCTCTGAGAAGGTACAGCATAGGTAGGGCTGGTATTGCTGCAGGGTTGGTATTGCTGCAGGGTTAGTATTGCTGCAGCGCTTTCTCTGAGCCTCAGTCGTGGTTGGAGGAAGCTTGCAAAGATGGGTGGCTCAGTCTCAAGTCCGTTTCTGAAGCTTTTGTAACGCTGAAGGGGACTGAGATTCTGAAGTGGTTTCACAAAGCCAACTCTGTAAATCACTTGTGTTTCCTGAAATCAAAAGCCAGTTTTATGGCTCCAGTGACAGCAGTTCATATTAGCAATACAACTGAGCTTTTTCTAAGATAACAGGATTGTATGAGCTGCAGGAGAAACTAAATTCAGATAATTCTGGTCCCTTGTCCTGTTGAGAGTGAGGGTCGAGTGTTCACTGAAACTGAGGAAAGTAACAGCTACCTTACATTAATGTGTTTTCAGTAACTTACTCGTTTTTAAACAAGTGAAAGTAGTTCTAGGGAAGCCTGAACAAGAAGTGGGTAATTCCTCCTAGACAAAACATAATGCAGATAAAGGATTCCAATAAGAAAGCTTTTCCTTTTCCTATCCATGTAGGTAGTTGGGCAGGATCATACCAGCTTTGATGAGCTGCAGGAGATCCCATACTCAGAGATTACTCAGCTGTCATGTCAGGAGCACTTGGGGCTCTCTTTCATGAGGTTCTGATTTGAAGTAGGATAATTTGATTTTTACTCTTCTTAGCACAAGGTTTTCACTACAAATGCATTTGTAGTTGAATTGATAAAATTGCAGTGATTGTCTTGACGTTTGAGTAGGTTCCTAATACCTGCATTTTTCTTCCAGCTTGCCAGGAGTAAAGAAGGCTTTGGGAAAATATGGTCCTGCTGATGTTGAGGACACAACAGGTGCAGCCACAGATAGCAAAGATGATGATGACATTGACCTTTTTGGATCTGATGATGAGGAGGTACTTGTGACCTGTTTGTATTATTTTTATTGCTTTTTAAAAATTAAAACAGATATGCAGATTTTCACCTTGACGTAGTTGAAGTTACTTATATTTCTGACCTTAATAACAGATTCTACTTGGAATTCTCAAGTGTAGTTATCTTTGCAGAATGGGAAAGCTTGGAAGGTAAAACCTCAGAAGTTAGAAAATAGTCTGTTGGAATGGTGTGAACTGTTAAACTTTGACTGGTTACATGATGAGTAAAACAAAAAATCACCATCTTTCGGCTGACAGTTGTGATGCTTTGTTTTTATCTGAGTAGATGCCAGTCAGTTTGGTAGAGCTTTGGAGAGGTGGGGGTTTGATGCCTTTCTGTAACTGCACATTTCTCCTTCAGGAAAGTGAAGAGGCAAAGAAACTGAGGGAAGAACGTCTGGCCCAGTATGAATCAAAGAAGTCTAAAAGTAAGTATGGCAAGAACTTCCTAATCTTGTGTGCTTCATCTTCATGCATTTGAACAGGGTGGCTAGAAACACTCATTAACTGTGGTAATAGATCAGCTTGACTGCAGTGAGACAGCAGTGATTGGCTTCACTTGAATTGCCAGTGAGCTCAGCCTTCCCATAGCAAATGGGAATGTCAATGTGCTTTTTGTTCTGCTTCATACACTCCTGCTTGTTCCTTCTAGAGAATGAGCTTCCTACAGAAATGGAGGTAACTCAAGGATTTTCTTTCAAAGTTTAGAGAAACTGCTGCAATATGCAAGTTACTCCACAGCTACTGGTCTGGAACTGTTCAGAACTGTAGCAGTTGCAGTATTCCCTCTGTGGAAAATAAACTGTTACACAGCACTGAGCTCCTTCTCAGATCTTCTGAAAAGGACTTCCTATGTAACAAACACTGTCAGCTACTTAAATCCATCTTTCCTTAAGGGACTGTTTGTCAAGAACATAATACACCTGCATACTGAATATTGGGATTTACACAGCTGCAGTACTTCAGAAATGTACATGGGTACCAGAGGCCTGTCCCAGCAATTGTGAGCAGGTTCTTGTTCCTGAAATTGAATAAGTTGCTCTTGTAAAACTAGTTCACAAGTATTTTCATGAGTCTTTGAAAGATGCCTTCCTCTTCATGGTGATTTTCTTCCCCCAGAACCAGCTGTTGTTGCCAAGTCATCAATCTTGCTGGATGTGAAACCTTGGGATGATGAGACAGACATGGCCAAACTGGAGGAGTGTGTCCGAAGCATTCAAGCAGATGGCTTGGTCTGGGGATCTTGTAAGTGTGGGGACTTTTCAGAGCAGGGAGAGGAGAGTGCAGGCCCTTGGGACACTGTGTGAGAGCTGGACTGATTCTGAAGTGAAGGTAGCCTCAAACATGGGGCAGCTGCAATATTG
>VZRX01000049.1:69557-99600 GCA_013398075.1 Notiomystis cincta
GTGTTGTTGAAGATGATAAAGTTGGAACAGATATGCTGGAAGAGAGAATAACAGCTTTTGAAGATTATGTACAATCAATGGATGTAGCTGCTTTCAATAAGATTTAAGTCTTGATATATCTAGAATAAATGTTGTTGCAAAAAATGTGCAGTGTCTGTGCTTAACTGAAAATCTTAAGAGTAATCCAGCTCACAAATTTAGAATTTTCTTAATGGGTAAAGCAGAAACTGAAACTGAGTTTTGAGGTTGTTCTGACAACTCAGTGTAGTACCCAAGAACATGAGCAGAGAAAACAGAAAATTGACATTTAGCATCACTTAAGAGTTAACATTACCATGGCTTCAAAATATTGAGCTCTGCTCCATCTGTGGAGGAAATTGCTTCTTTGCAAGTGTCTGTAATTCCTCTGGCAGGACGGATGGCTTTAAGGGAAAAGAGCAGGGCTCAGTTAAAGTGCAAGTAATGCTTTAGTGGGTAAACAGTTGTATGAACTCCTTTTGTTCAGTGAGGGTGGTGCCACCTGGCAGCTACACCTCCAGGGAGAGACGGAGACAGAGCTGAGTTCAAAGCGACTGCACTGCTCTGGAGCCAAGGCCCCAGACTACCCTGGTACTTCCCACCTCTTCGATGACTTGGAACTTCTTTCCCCTCTGAGGCTTGAAAACACTGGGATGAAGACACGGAGTGCAGTGCGGTGCCGGTGCGGTGCCGCTCCGGCGCGGGGCGCGGGCGGTGCCTGCGGGGGCGCTGCGGCTGCGGCTGCTGCTGCTGCCCAGGGAGCCCGCAGCGGCCGCGGGCTGCGCCCCCCGGTTCTGTAGTAAACCGAAACTGCCGCCCACTGATGGCTCAAACAGCTAGAAAATGGATGTTAAAGGCAGTGGAATTAACAGCAGTTTCAGCTGTTTGCTCAGCTCAGCTCCAGATCTGTTTCTAGATTGATTCTGAGACTTTTTTCTTTTAGCGATTCAAGAACCTGTAAGGAATACTGTCTCCAGGAATGATACAAATGTAAAAATTGTCAAAGGTGTGAAGCTTCTAAACAAATTCATAATTCTAGGCCTTGCATTGGACTGACAGGATTTCTTGTGACCATGAAGTGGAAGCCTTTTATGTGCCACATAGGTCACTCTGAGATGAAGATGCCCAGTGTCTAAGTCTGACAGCAGCAGCTTAAGTAACTCTGTCTTTTTTTTTCACAGAGCATCTCTGTGGTTACCTGGCACAGCAGGTCCTCTTTCTCCTTGATTAAAGGTCTGCCAACTACAGATTATGTAAGAGCTTTGTTTATAATTTGTCCCAGAAAAAAAAATTGCCTGCTAGAGGCTTAAAGCACAGTTAAAGATCTGAAAGTGAGTATTGTTACAGGCTCACTTGCCGCCTTCCACAAGCCTAACTCCTAAACAGTACTCTTTCTGTGGTAATTCTTTAGCTGTTGCTTCTGCTAAATCATGTAGCTTAGTTTTACTAATTCTGTCATAGTGCTGTTAAAAGCAAGAAATTGGCAAATGGCATATCAGAAAAAAAATATTAAAAATTCTGCCTCGGAAATTCAGGGTTTATTATCNTGATCTCTGAAGTGAAGGTAGCTCAAACATGGGGCAGCTGCAATATTGCAGTACTTGAGTGTCTTCCCATGGTCACAAAAGGTGCATTAATGCAGCAGCCTGGTCGAGATTCAAATACAGGTCTTAAAAACTGCAGAGCTTCAGCTCTGCTGTCCTGCATGCCCCTGTACAATTCCTGATGCAGCAAACACCCTTATCCCACCCACATCACTGGTTTGGGGAAAGGTCCACAGAAAGAACCTCCTTTTCAGTCAGCTGTATGAATGCTGGGTTGTTAACTGGATAGTCCATTATGTGGAACAGGGGGCTGGTTTAATGTATTTCTGCAAATGGCTTTGGTCAGTTCATTCTTACATCTGTGTTTTTAAGAGATTCCACCAATGAAGGAGTACTAAATGCCTTTTTTATTTTGCAGCCAAGCTAGTACCTGTTGGCTATGGTATCAAAAAGCTTCAGATCCAGTGTGTTGTTGAAGATGATAAAGTTGGAACAGATATGCTGGAAGAGAGAATAACAGCTTTTGAAGATTATGTACAATCAATGGATGTAGCTGCTTTCAATAAGATTTAAGTCTTGATATATCTAGAATAAATGTTGTTGCAAAAAATGTGCAGTGTCTGTGCTTAACTGAAAATCTTAAGAGTAATCCAGCTCACAAATTTAGAATTTTCTTAATGGGTAAAGCAGAAACTGAAACTGAGTTTTGAGGTTGTTCTGACAACTCAGTGTAGTACCCAAGAACATGAGCAGAGAAAACAGAAAATTGACATTTAGCATCACTTAAGAGTTAACATTACCATGGCTTCAAAATATTGAGCTCTGCTCCATCTGTGGAGGAAATTGCTTCTTTGCAAGTGTCTGTAATTCCTCTGGCAGGACGGATGGCTTTAAGGGAAAAGAGCAGGGCTCAGTTAAAGTGCAAGTAATGCTTTAGTGGGTAAACAGTTGTATGAACTCCTTTTGTTCAGTGAGGGTGGTGCCACCTGGCAGCTACACCTCCAGGGAGAGACGGAGACAGAGCTGAGTTCAAAGCGACTGCACTGCTCTGGAGCCAAGGCCCCAGACTACCCTGGTACTTCCCACCTCTTCGATGACTTGGAACTTCTTTCCCCTCTGAGGCTTGAAAACACTGGGATGAAGACACGGAGTGCAGTGCGGTGCCGGTGCGGTGCCGCTCCGGCGCGGGGCGCGGGCGGTGCCTGCGGGGGCGCTGCGGCTGCGGCTGCTGCTGCTNATCTCTGTGGTTATCTGGCACAGCAGGTCCTCTTTCTCCTTGATTAAAGGTTTGCCACCTACAGATTATGTAAGAGCTTTGTTTATAATTTGTCCCAGAAAAAAAAATTGCCTGCTAGAGGCTTAAAGCACAGTTAAAGATCTGAAAGTGAGTATTGTTACAGGCTCACTTGCCGCCTTCCACAAGCCTAACTCCTAAACAGTACTCTTTCTGTGGTAATTCTTTAGCTGTTGCTTCTGCTAAATCATGTAGCTTAGTTTTACTAATTCTGTCATAGTGCTGTTAAAAGCAAGAAATTGGCAAATGGCATATCAGAAAAAAAATATTAAAAATTCTGCCTCGGAAATTCAGGGTTTATTATCTTGGCCATCATTGTTTTCTGACCTCCCATTCAATGTGCTGCTTGGCCTTCAAATTAAAGCTCCAGGTGGATAAAATGGTTTGATTTATAGATGGTAACTTTGTTAAAATACAGCACTGAGTCATCCATGTGACCTGCCAAACTGGATTTGTGTGTGTTACATTTATGCTAAGCATGTACATACAAACTCTTCGGTTCTTGAGATTTCTTTTGTCTTGTGTTTTGCTGGGGTTTTTTTTTCCCCTGGTATTAAAAAGAAAGTTGCACAGAAACAAAAGAAACAAAAAACCCCTAGAGAACACAGTGTTCTCTGTGAAAAATTAGGTAGATATGTGGGCAAGAGAATTCCACTCCACATATATTTATGTTAGGTGGCTTTGTGTAGTGTTTGGGTATGTGGTGGTGTATTGCTGTGTCATTGTGCCTGTGAGGAATCAGCACCCTGGAGTAAAGGAGGCAAAGTATCCCAAGTGCATCCCATAAGAGAAAGGTCAGTAAAAATTCCATCACTTCAGTGTGTTCTATACAGGCATACTGCAAAAACAGTTCTAACAAAAACTAATCTGCCTGAAAACCTTCAGAAACACAAACTGTCCAGGAAGGAGAAAAAAGTAACTAGAACCTGTCTGAAAAGTGTCAGTACCTATTTCTGTAGTATCTCTCTGCATGACGGCACAGATTCCTTTCTCTGGCCCTTTTTCCCCTCATGATGAGGTGAATGAGCGTTCCTCAGTCCAAGCAGCACAGAATTGTTGGTATTGTTTTGGAGCCTCTTTGGAAACAGAAGCTTTGAGCATTATCTGTTTTGTTTAGATCTCTTGCATTACTCTTGAAGAAATGGTTGACAGGTAAGTCTGTAACTGATCTTGGTGTGAATGGTAGCAGTTACACTGCACAATTGTTAATCCACTTAATGCCACAGATCAAGGCTGATTTGGGCTGATTTGGGCCTTACTCACTTCTATCCTCTCTCTTTCTCCTGTCTGCTTCAGGCCACACTTTCTGATGCTTTATGCAAGATGGGACATAAATGCTCCCCCATTTGAAAATCAGTCTCTGTGTTCTGTGTATAGGAACATGTGCACACAGCTCAGGAAAGCTGACATGAACCTTAAATCCCACAGCAGAAAGGGCCAGGGCTTGATTTCACCTTCCAAAATCTTTGGGAATGAGCTGTTAGAAAAAAAGCCAGTCACTACACATTGCTGCTAAGAAAAGCAAATGAACGTGTTCTTTTGAAACAACAAAGTTTTATTACTTTACTTGGACTACAGCCAGGAGAGTACATCATTCTTAGAAAGATGTCAGGGAACATGTGAAGAAAAACTGCAAAATGTTTGATTTAGGCACATTCAGCAGCACAGTGCCAAAATATTATGATAAGCAACTATGTACCAGGCAGCAAATGACTCAAAAGATGAATGCTGCTTACCAGCTTCCCAGCCCAAAGGGAAATACAGTGAATTTCCACTGATCCTGCCTGACTCTCTCAGGCTCTGAAACCAGAGCCCCAAGAAATAGTTACAGGCCACAGTCAGGCTGTTTCTATTTGTGCAGCTACCAATACTGGATGTGCTCATGCATACATATATATTTTATACAAAAGCAAATCTATTTACATATAAGGCCTCAATTACAGCATAAATGCTACTGTGTTGGCATTATAAACTAGGTAAATTATCTGAAAGGCAATTTTATTCTATATGCCTAGGCCAATAACTAAGAAAAAACAGTTCAAATTTACCCAAAGCTCTATGCTTTTACTTTTAGTGGAGTTTTGTCCCATATTCAACTTTTTAATTAAGTGGTATTGCATCAGAAACTGGTTCACTCCACATAGCATATATTTATATATATATTTGCATTGGTGCATGTGTGATTCTGCAGCAAGCAACAAGTTGGAACAGAATACAACATAACTGGGACTACTTCATCTTTCTTATGGGAGTGGACTCCATTTCCTGGATGAACTGTCTTACCTCTTGTTTGGAAAAGAAGTCTGAATTTGGCTACAGATATGTAACAGAATACTGATGAATTCACTCCACCCATTTTTTCAAGCTTGACATTAAGGCAAACAAAATGTTGTACTATTTCTTTACCTTGGCTTGAAAGAATAATAAAGAGCAATCAATAGCTGTAAACCTCTGTAGGACTAAAATTTTAAACATAGAAAAAGCTGTAAGCTTGTGGCACAAGCTGTAAGAAATATTTTCACTTATTCTTTGCACCATTTCAAATGAGCCTTCCATAAGAAACATCTTCTCAGTATTTTCCACCCAGCTGGTGCTAAAAATACAATAAGTGACCAGAAAACACAGGGTCTTCTGTCTTAGTTTTGAGTATAAGATAAAGAGCACTGGGAGAAGACAGGTTTTATTTCCATATTTTTCTTTTTTGACAATAGACAGCAGCAATTCAGTGTTCCCTGTCTTGGGACTCTCCTTCAGCTGACAGCTTCATTTAAGTGGGATGTGACCAGGGGATTCCTCCTTGGGGCAGTAGTAGGCAATCAGGAGACTCATGACCCACTGATGTAAGGCCACAACCTCCTGGGTGAGAATGCCTCAATTAAGAGTGGTATCAGCAATGGCAAAGGAGGAATATTTTTATTATGTGTTCTTTTGATAACAGTGAGGTATGGAACCACAGCAAAACAACAGGATTACAACAACACTCCTCATCAAAAGCCCAGTTAGAGTAATTCCACCTATGCTGATAACTTTCGTTTCAGGCTGTATGTGCATTGCAAGGACACACACCCAAATCACGCGTCCCTTAAAAACCTTTCAATTGAAGCAGCAAGTGCAATTAAGCTGTTTACAGAAAACCGTATATACAAAATGCTCATCTGACTGCAGAGGAGAAGCCAGAACGCCCCCAGACCTGCCGTCAGCTCTCTGGAGGGGCCGGCGACAGGAGCAGTCACTGGGCAGTCTCGCAGCAGCGCGCGGGCGCGTGGTCTGAGCTCCACAGCTGCTCGCTGGCCGTGCCCGAGCGGCTCAGCTCCCACAGGGCCCGCTTCAGCGCCTCGGACACCGAGCTCCGCACCTGCGCCTGGAACCTCCTGCTGACCAGAACGTAGAGCATCGGGTTGAGGCAACTGTTGATGAAACCAAGGCCGGTGGAGAGAGGAATGCCATCCTGCAGCAAGTCATGCAAGTTCTCATCATGGTGAGCAGACAGCTCCACAATGCTGAATATATGATATGGTGTCCAGCAGACAAAAAAGGCCACAACTACGGCAATGATGGTCCAGAAAAGCCTGCTGGAAGTCAATACAGTTCTCTTCTTCACTTTGACAATCAGCAGTGAGTAGCAAATAACCATGGTCACCAAAGGAAAGAGGTAACCAAAGGCAAGCCTCACCCAGATGAGAATGTGATGTGTCAGCAAAATAAGTTCTCTGTCGTGCACATGGAAGTTGTTGTAGCAAATGGTGACATTGTTGAGAACTGTAGCTGTGTCTCTGAAGTACAAGGCAGGGCCACCAATAATTGCAGCTGACATCCAAATGACCCCACTCAGAAGGAGGGTGTTCTTTACAGTCCTGTATTTGTAGGAAAAGACTGGGTGGACAAGGCGGATATAGCGGTCAAGGCTGATGAATGTCAGGAAGAAAACACTGGCAAACATATTAAGTAGTGCAATGAATGAGTTCATTTTGCACAGCCACTTCCCAAAAGGCCAGTGGAAGCCCATTGCCACGTAGGTAATATAGAGGGGCAGGAAGAGAACAAAAATGAAATCTGCAATGGCCAGATTCAGGAACCAGAGTGTGGAAACGGATTTATCCCACTTAAAGCCCATAAACCAGATGACAATGGCATTACCTGGCACTCCCAGCAGAAATGCCACACTGTAAAAGAAAAGGGAAATAATATGGGCAATGCTGAGGGAGGACTGGGGTGACTCATCTTCCTCAGACAGATCGTAGAAATAAGAGTAGTTCTCAAAATCTTCAAATGTCATCTTGCAGAGTGGCTTTCTGGGGAAGAAAAGAAATGAAATGGTCAAAGGAGAAATGTTTTATTGCACTGTAAATAATAAATGGAAATTCTTTCAAGTTCTTGGTCATAAACCAGAAACATTGCCTTAGTCTGGCATGTCTGTCACCTTTTATCTGTCAGTTGATAGCACAAAACTCGTGAAGAAATTTGGTCACAGGCATTTCAAGAACTGGCCAAATGAAAACAGAACCTGAAATCTCCAAGAACTGTTTTCCTTACATTAATTTCTTAACAGACAGCGCTGAACACAGTATCACTGATAAATTTCTAGGAGACCAGATGCAAAGTTTTACTGAAGCATGATTTTGCTCTTCTTTTCTGGTCAGGTTTCATACTTTACCGCTCAGTTCCTATGTGAGGCAAGTTTTATGGATTATACCCATCTAAAATCAGAGGACCATCAGACATCTATGCAGGGAGAAAAGTTCACTTAAAATGCCAGGAAGCCATCTTTCATAAAATTACACCCACCACCCCTTCCTCAAATTGTAGTTAACAAAATGACAGATAGTGATTTCTCCAGCAAATAAAAGTTCATGGGTTTATTAATCTCTTTGATGTATGTCTTTGTATCAAGAAATTATGATTTTCAGTGGCATTTAACTTATTGGATTTCCTTAACACAGCAAAGGATGTAGAAAAGGAAATATATAGAACATATTGCAGCGATAATACACCCTGTGGTATTCTTCCACTAGTGAGCTGAGAAACAGGTAATAGATGAAAGAAAATAAAGCTTCCTATGAACAAAAAACACTCTGTGAGAGCTCTAAATGAAAATATTTGTGTGTCCTTTTATTTTATCTTAAGACAGAATTACAGAATTTTCTCAGTTTTCTTTTCTTGCAAAAGCTTCTGGAACTTAAAAGTACAGCATGATTTTTCACACAGAAATTTTTTCCATGGGTAGGAGGGAAGGGGAGGGGGTGGGCAAGTGGAATATAAATCAAGACTGAAAAAAAGAAATTAATGGGAAAACAGACAGGAAACAGAGTTTGAACAACAGAAAGAAAATGAGTCAGAAGTTATTTCACAGCATTATTTCACAGAGTATATTTGCAGTATAGACAAAGCCGCCTCACATTACAGGTGGGCACAGTCAGACAAAAGTGTTTGCAATGATCAAAACAGTTGTTCTGCTAAACTCTCTCATTATTTAAAGCTGAATTGATTGGCTGGACTCAGCTGCACCGAAAACCTGTGCCTGAGAGCAGGACACAACCAGTCCATTAGCTGTATTATGAATTATCTTACCGCTACATTTCTGAGTGCTACCTCCATTCCGAACCCAAAATTCAGCCGGCGCTTTTGGAACTCAGCCCTGCATTCCTGTAATTCCAGTAATTATAGCATGCTAAGGACAACAGGAGAGGGGTCTACAGAGCACACTGCCTGCAGAACCACATCTGCAAACTCGTTTTCAGGTACTCACCTTTCCCCCCAAAAGCAGTTCTCTCAGTTTGCAAGGATCACTCACAGTGCTGAAGCCACGCATGTGCACACACACCAGCAGGGTTAGACTTCTCTTTGTACATGGATAGACAAGGAAGGGGGAAAGAGGTTGTGTAATTTTATATCTCTTGATTAAAAAAATATGTAGTAAGAGTCAGCACAGCCTGTTCTGTCAAGAGGCTGTGATAGAATTTGTGATTTACATCAGGCTGAAGGAATGTTATTTGGTTTGCTGTCTTGATAAATGATACTTATTGGGCTGCATTTATGTAATTACATGCCCCTTGGGGCTGGATTCTGCATCAAATACCACTACCACCCATCTGAGTAATTTTTTCAAACAGCTTAACAGCTGCTGAGGGAAGAGTATAAACATGGAGCAGTACCACTAACATCTGGAACATTACATTTGGACAGTTTCAGAGGACAGTCAGTTTAATAACTGGATATTTAAGTGGGTTTGCCTATACAAAAAACTCTATCTTCATATTTATGCAACTAAACAAAAAAAATCCAACTAAAATTACAGTGATAAACATTTGCCTACTGCCCAACAATATTAATTTTATATTTAGCATTTTAATGATGATGTATAGCAGGAGAAAAAACACATACCTAAATAAATGCCAAATATTTCCAAGGATTCCTGTAGTTTAAAAGGCCCTTTAAAGAGCACACTTTTAGAATGCAATTTTCCCAAGCTTATATTTCTCCTCATCTCTAACTCTAGTCTTCAGTACAGTGACTCTTTAGCAGTGGGAGTTAAAAAGCAGAAGAAACATTGTTTACCACCGCTCCCAGTGCACAGATGCTGAAATTAGACTCCATGGCTAGGGCTCAGCAAAGACTGCCAATTACATTTGCAAAGCCCAGAATCTTTAACTTCTGACATTGACATATATGAAGCACTTCTATAGCAGCACTCGTGGTGTTAAGCCCTGTCCTGAAAAGAGACAAGCAATAAGTGATCATCAGTGGAGATAAACTGGCTGACATCAATAAGGACACAGATTTTTCCCATTAATCATAATTCAGCAGGGAAGTTTCTCTGTGGTTTTGAAACACACTGTCTCTTAATACATGACTCTGAAATTAATACATTTCCAGAGTCAGAACTGTCTTGCAGCTCAAGTCTAGGTCTTGTGAAGAAATCTAAGTGTATTCCTTACTCTGTCACTAATTTCCTGTATGATCTTTGACAAATGGCTTACTTTCCAGGCTGGAAAAATTCTCATGAACCTGTTTGCAAACTGAGGCTCAGCAGAGAAACCAATACTTTCAGACAGCAGTTTCTGCTTGGCTTTAAGGCAACTGCTGGAAAGGGTAAGGGAGGTTTGGTGCAGTTCACTGGCGCAGTGTCTGCCGGTCTGGGGAGCCAGTGCATGGAAAACATTTTTTAATAAACAGGAAAGTGTGGTTAGAGGCCTGCCAATAAGCCTTGGGAGCAGCCACAGGTTATAGAACAGTGTTCTATTGCATATGGATTAATATAACCAAGTTTAGACTTCATCCTGTCCTTTTTTTAAATTTTATTTTAAATAGTAAACACCCTGTGTAAAGTGTATGCTCAGCAGTTGTTTGACGAGTCCATTCCTGTTTGCTGAGCCACAAGCAGCTCTGAAAACTGAGCCTCCTTGATTCAGTTGCTTAATTATGAAAATAGTTGATCGGGAGGTTTCATTTCCTGTCCTCTTCTGTAAAACAGAAGTTAATTTCTAAATAACTTTATAGGAATATCACAGGATGGCACTTGGTGCTTTTAGGTCTTGGGACACAAAGCAGAATTACCAAGAAATACAGATCATCAGGAAATATTTCTAAAATGCAAAGCCACAGAACTGCTGGGAAGAGACTTCACCATGTGTTGCATGAACTGTCTTTCTCTGAATTTCAGCAGGGAATTACAGACTTGGATCTCAGCTGACATATTCATAGCTTTCTACCAAAAGTACCTAGAGTTCATGTCCTCTGCCACTATTATAATTAAGCCATAATGACAGCTTGGACAAATGATTGGATCTGCCTAAAATAGAACAGCTCTTGTCACACTAAGAATGGCCTTACAGTTATGACATGGCACCAATGCTTTGGGATCTATTCATGGCTATGCCACATGCATCCTGTTTGGCCAGGGGAAGTCGTTTGACCTCTCCACACCTCAGCCCTGAGGTCAGCAGAAGGGCTTTGGAATTAAATTACATCGAGTCTAAAATAGAAGAAAATAAACAAAAAAGTTGCAATTTCCACCAACTTCACTTGAAGACTTCCTGGGGGCTCAAAGTTCCCTGGGCACCACACAGGTTAGGACCTAACTGAATTACATTGGCAGTCTTTACCAAATATTCAGGCTCAGCCCACACAACCCCCCTCTCTCACATTTGGTCGTCATTACATTTGCATTTAAGGTCAAAGGGAAGAGTTTATTCATTGTCTTTGTTAGTTAAAAGTTAACACAAATATTTAAGTGGTAGCCCCCAAATCTATTTTTTTCAGTGTGATAAAGAGTGTTTAGAGCCTCTGGCCAGCTAAATTGGTTTCAGAGATCACTGTAGGGGGTCCTAACTTACCAGGAAATTTATGGTTTGGAGAGTTGGCTGTTGCCAACCATTCAGTTCATAGAGGGAAGATATGACACAAACCCTCCTATCAATGTCTTTTTGAACAATTGTGAGCACATCACATCCCATGTGTATTACATGTGACTCCATCACTTCAACTTCTGTCATTTTCAAGAGTCAAAAGTTGGAGAACAACTAGTTTCGAAAAGGTCACCTAAAGCCTGCTTGTCATACTGTGTGTCAGCGAGTTTTTCCGGGTATTGAATTCAGTTGAAAGCCCTCATAATTTTTTCTTGCAACTTTTGAAGCGACAAATTTTGAATTTATCTAGCTTCAAAAACATAACCATGAAAATCACTTGGTAGTTTACCTGTAAAGTTCAAAACTCAGAAAGCTGAGAAAATTCTTTAGAGGTATACATGTATTTCTGGCAAGCATTTTACAAATATAGGATAGATTCTAAAACACAAAACGAATACTGATGAAATTACAGACTGTCATTGACTCATATTTCTCCCTCAAAGGGACAAAGCCAAGATAACCACTTTCCTCTACGCAGAAAGATTCCTATAGCAGGAGGTGCTTGATACACTCAGGCTACAAAATTAAATTATAGCTGTGCTACAGATTAAGCCTAAAGTCAGCCCTGCAGACAAAGCTACTAGGCAACGAGCATTTTAAGCTAGTATGCACAAAGGTAAAATAAAGGCTTGTGCCCATGTTTTCTCTTTCACAAACAATTGTCTTTTGACTATCTTTTTTAATGATGATTAGATATATGGTAACCTAATTACTTCATATGTCATCCTGAATTCAACAACCAGAACAGGTCACAACAGATACGACATGTGACTGGAAATGTTTTGGAGCCACAGGATAGAGGTATTTGTTCTAGCAGATAAGAAAGGAATGCAAATAACAATCATTCTCCATTATGTCTCTCAGTGAACAGTGTTGGAAATGTATTTGCAGTGCACTAGCTAGACATCTCCTAAAACTTAGGCCAAAACCAACTTTCTTCGAGCAAGGCCAAACATGACCCTGTTAGTCAAAACACACCATCTCATCTGTGGTATTGAAGTCATTTGACCAGACAATAGTCTGATAACATTTCACCCAGAGTGAGTGTTACAGCAGGATTAACAAACCCGTGTAGCACAGACTCAGTTAATTTTGGTAAATCTATGGTTTCAGACCAGCAGCTTTGCCGACACAGAAATGCGAAACAAAAAAATGGAAAATCCAACTTCATATCTAAATAAGGCTGCTGTAGTACAGAAAGTTTCACAGTAGTTCTGGCCTGAATATAAAATATCTTCCAGACAACAGCTGCAATTGAGCAGTGTAACATTTCCACAATCAGGGTCCTGATAAATATCTGCAACCAGCAACTGCGTATCATCGAAACGGATTTATTTTCATGCTGATCCCAAGCTCCAAGTCTTCCATTCCCAAAAATGACAAAGAAACACAGATGCCCCCAGAATATGCACCAGTAAAGGGGAGGGCACTTGTTAACTCCATAGTTAACACTTGTTTCTGCTCTTATTCTCTTCTGTTAATATAGCTAAAAGTAAAAATATATTTTTAAATATTCCTTTGGAATGTAAGGTGGTGGTGTAGCCACTGAAAATCACATAACCACAAAAATAGTACATCAGAATCAGGAAAATAACTGGTCATATCTGTGAAACACTTAAAAACAGCACCATCTTTAGAAAAATTGTTCTAATATTCTTACAAAAAAAAAAGGCATTTAGCTAAACAATGCCACTTGAGGCATAAAAATTACCTTATGAATTGTATGTGTCAGCACTGCCAAAGTATTTACACAACCAGTTATGAATGCTTCAGCATTCATAACCCTTATTGAAATGAGGTTCAAGTGAGGAGTACCACCAGCCAGGTTTACAGGCAAGAATGCTGAGAATGACCTACAGGAAGTCTCTGATCAAACCAAGTGCTAATTCTAGAGACCCTGCCTAGTGGGTCAACCACAGGCCTATCCTCCTTTCTTAAACTTAGCACTGTCCCTCTCTCATGGTGAAGTGAAGAAGCCACAGCTTCACCTCTGGGACACCTTTCCCTTCCTGAAGGGAGGCTCCCTCTGTGCAATCATGTCCATTGTGGTGGAGGAAGGCAGCACTTACCTGGGCAGCCCTTACAGCTTCTGATCTGTTTGCTCTGCACGGAAGAGAAAAGCAACCTGGATTTCCAGCATTTGCTTGTCCAACCCACTGCTCTGGCTCTGCAGCCCCTGGCCATACCTCAGAGGCTCTAAGCTCTCAGATGGCAGAGCCCAGCAGGTACACCATGGATCCTGTTGGCTGCAAGGTGACACACTAGTGAAGCACTGTTCCACAGGAGCTCCACAGGTTTTCTACCTCTCCTCAAATGCCAGCAGTATTTTCTCTGGCTATAAGCCAGAATAATAACTACAAACCTAGAGCAATGGAGATACCCAATTAAAAAAAATTAAGTGCCTCAGCTTCACAGTGACTGGATTGATGGGATAATGAATGCCTGCATTTCTCATTAATTATGGCTTTTTAAGGTTTTCGTGTAAAAATGACTTGGAATTTTTACTTTCCGACTGTTTCGTATATTTGTGATGAAAGAATATTTTGACTAGCATTCACGTGATCATTACAGGATCATGCAGCTCTGAGCATGTTTTTTATATGGTTGTACTGTTTCAACAAACATGCTTTAATCACAACTCCCTCCTAACAAAAAGTAGTAAAGTGAGAGTAGAGGATAGAGAGTAAATGCAGAGGGTTTTTTTCTGCAGTTGCCTCAGCAGACTAATTAAGGCAAATTAAATATATGTTAGACAACAGCCATTCAAAAGGTATTGCAGGGTAACAACAGGTAATTACAGAATAAATCCAAATTAACATTCGCTCCAGTAAGACACAAAACATCTACTGAATAACAGATTAAAAAATAGGTTACAATCTGCTATATTTACAGTTCTTTTCACAAGAAGAGTTAAGAAATAACCCCAGAGAAAACTAGCACCACAACTCATTCCTCTAACATGCCTTCTTATACCCAATTCAATTTCACAGATTAATTTCCTAGTCACTTATTACAACATGTTTGGTTGTGTACTGCCCTCTAAATTGATCTCTGTTTTCCTAGGTTTATTCTACTCCTCATTAATATACATCAGCAGTCTCTTCTAGCATAAATGTAATATTGCTATGCTTACACTAGTCCTGACACATACTTTTCCATGGGTATATCAGAACACCCAATTCCAAAACAGTGCTAGTACATACCTTATCAGCTGGAATGTTTTGGATAACATACTTTATTATGTCTTCACAGTTAATATACTAGGATCACTGTGTACAGTAGATGAAGGGTGTCTACTTCTGTATCAGTGTTATTCTAATATTCCTGCTCACACAAACCTGTATTTTTACTTTAAGATCAAGTCTATAATAAGTACTGCCTTTATTCCTGCAAAACTGAAAAATTCATACTGTTAACCACAGTTTCAGGAGGACTGGATATTTAGCTATCTCCCTAACATGGTATTAGGAACACTCCCTAGCACTGATAGGAATAGATGGCACCTAGGTGTTAAATTAGGAGCTTGGAAATACTGGTTTTACAGGCTTCCCACATTACCTTTGCAAATCACTTCTCAACTTGACTCTGCCAGATATGGTACAACACCCTCAGTTAACATTACTCAGGTTTCTTAAATGGGCAATGGTTCTTAACATTTCCAAAATATCTCATTATAATTATGTGGGGCTGAAGCTCATTAAAAGGGCATCACTGGAAAGAAAAGATGGGAGTGTAGAAAGTGGAATTTTATTGGCTGTACAGGAATTATTACACATCACTTTCTCTCTCTCCTCTAGAAGGCCTCAGAAGGGAATAAAACTTGTGTGCCAGGCTCATACTTGCTGAAAGAAGCAAGTATTTTCTGCTGGGAAAGTACCCAAAGGCCCTAGTCCTTGAGATGAAAGCCTCACTGGATCCAGGCATTATAAGCACATAATGAAAGACAATTCCTGCTTTGTTTATAATTAAACAGAATAAACACATACAAGAAGAGTAGGGAAAGGAAGAGATATATCTTGCCCAAAGCCAAACAGTAAATTTGAAGGTAAATTTGGAAGTAGAATAACTTGCTGAAAGAATAAAGAGGCAAATGTCCTCAGTGGATAGAGGGAAAAGATGCTGGTTCTTCACTCTTTTGCCTTTTGACTCTTGAAATACCTTCTTCAAGAAGTATCAAAAAGGGAAAAGAGAGCCTGGGTAGGGGAAGAGAAGTAGGAGAATGCTACAAACTTTTTCCTAGCTAATGTCCCTGACAAGAACTAGAGACTTCTACAGCACTGGCCTTCACAGATAACCCTTGCAAGCAAACCTAACTTGCAGCAATGGGTTTCCTTAGCTTCCCTCTGAGCCCAGAAATGAAAAATTATTGTATCTGCAGCAGGTCTGTTCAGCTCATCTGAAGAATTGCAGCAAAGTGGTGGGCCAGGTATAAGAGAGCTGCAACAAGCCAGCAGAAATTCCCTTTGGAAAAAAGCCACCATGGGCTAATATGCAGATTTTTGCTCCTGCTTGAAGTTCCACAATCTCTGGAACGTACTGAAGATACAAAGAGCACAGAAGTAGCTGAGCTCCCCTGGAAGTACTATATGCTACCTCTAAGGACACACATAACTTTTCCTTTTTGCCTCAGGAGCCTCAAGCACACTGTAAAGGTAAAAGCAAGAGCAAGAGAGCTCCTGTCCACATGATGGCATCTCCCCTTGTAGAAGCAATGTCCCTTGGACACTGACTATCCCAGTCACAGCAATCCCTTTCTTTGCTAAGAGCCCACGAGAAACTGCTCCTCACAGTCAGCTCTCTTGTGCAAAGCCAGCCACAACAGAGCCCTGTGCTGTTGTGAAACTGCTAGCTTTAGACTGAATGAACTCAAATTAAACCATTATCAGAAATAATGAGTGCAAATTAGCCAGCCAACCAGCCACCACAGTGAGAGAGACAGCTGAACTGCTGGCACATTCCATAAGACTAAATAAATAAATAAGGAAATAATAAGACCATTCAATAGATTACAATCGCCTGGAAACCTAGCTGCTGCTTAGTGCTTGGAGTAGCAGAGTTATTAATGCAAAATTAACATCTAATAACAGATCACAAACTTCAAGTGTCTCTTAAAAAACACAAGGAGAAGAAAGTTCTTTAAGGCAACTGTCTTTATTAGGAAACAGATATAAATTTCCTCTTGAATCAATCTATTAGAAATAAACACAAATCTAAGCAGTTCAGAAGTTGCTCGTTTGGTTGTTAGCAGAAAAAGAAATTCTTAAAAGAAAGAGTGTACAATGTACAGTACACAGAAATTGCTTTATTTTCATCAACTTTTCCTCTGCCCTCACTCATGCAGTAAAAATATGTAATCAGATCCTGCCTAGGAATCATTATATAGAGCTTCCCTGATTTATGATCCTTTTCTACAAAGCCAATTAGAGAATCCAAACAATAAATTCATTCTCCAGAGTCAAATAACTTCCACTGTGCCACTCAAAGAGATTCTCAGTTCAACAGAAGTGGACTCTGGTGTCACTCATGGCACAGAAAAAAATCCCTGGGATTGAAGTAAACTTGATAGGACCTCTCTCCTGTCTGCCTGGCATAAATTGCTGATAATGTTTTAAATTTGGCCAGAAGCTGCAGTGACATTAAACAAAAGAAAATTGGGTTATCAAAATATTTGCATTTCCCAGTTCATCTGAGGCAGAACAATGACATGATGATAGTGAAAGTAAGCTATCCTAAGTAAATTAATCCTGAAATCAGTTCCTACAAATCTGCTCTGACAAATTACTTTATCTTGACATATCCTTAGTGACTCTCTTCTCCTTAGCTATTATTCGGTGATACAATTTTATTCAGCTAGAAAGCCAATGTTTTAATTAATTCACAAACAATGTTCAATGTATACATGTTCTGTAAGTCCACAAAATCAGGTCTGGGATATTGTTTGGCTTGCAAGATCACATTTAGAAAGGCAACAGGTCACAATGACACTGTTATCACTAAGTGTGACTAGGAGGTACAATCTATTCCTGTCTCACTGTGTGGTAGCATACAAAGCTTCAAATCTCATTGTCACTTCTAGGAAACATGTTCCAATAGACTTCATGAAAGCTAGATCCATATCCTACCTTATTCCACAATGGTTAGGGAAAACACACACACTTTCCAGCTGAGATCCCAGAAACCTTATTTAATTCTGCAGAACTGTAATTCTTCAGAACTATTTTGTTAATCTGCTATTTAAGTTGAAATGATTTCCAGTTTCTCTTCTAGAATCTGTTCAGAACAGAACTGATGTATTTTTAACTAATTACACTAGAAATTGCTATAGCTATAGAAGACACACTATCCCATAGCAAAAAAAAAAAAAACCCCCTACCCAAAAAAAAAAAAAAAAAAAAAAAATTCAAACCAACACACTAGGAGCCACGGAGGGCAGAGAGAGATTTAAGTCAAGGTCACTTACCATTCAGGGACAGGATAAAACTCCTTGAAGTGTGTATTAATGTATTCAAAAGTAAGAAAAAATTAAATTCATGCACACTTTCATATCTTTTCTTGGTGCAGGGCTAATTCAGAGTAATCTTTGAAGCAAATGAGTATCACTCTCTTTCTTCCAAGAAGCTCTTTAAGCCAGTACATGCTATATCACCTTACAGCTTTTGGCTGCAAGTGTTGCTGCAGCTATAGAGACTCATTATTTAGAATGGAAGGGAGAGAAAGATCTTATATTTAAGAGAGTTTGACCTACCTTGCTTAGCTCTTTGAAACAAAAGGCACTGTAAATCAGGGATGTGAGCTCTGTAGCAGAAGGAGGAATGAAATGATCTGCAGAGTTCAGAGTGACTTCAGTGTGATTCCAGCTGCTTCGCTTGGCTACTGCCTTCCTTCTAATAAAGCTGCAGAATGATATAACGCCGTGTTTGTTTTCAGCTGAGGAAGTTGTTCCCAACTTCCCTTGGTTTTCTAGACCCATTTTTGAAATATTGCCACGCTGTATAATCCCAGTATTTCACCAAAAATAAATGTTAGACATGTGAATGAATCATTTTGGTCAGTGTCCAAGCAAGCAACAGATGTGGTGGCTGATGAATGGAAAGAGTCCTTACAGTTGTGGGCTGCTTTTTGTTCTGCAGAGAAGAGGTTGAACAGTATTTCTTTGTAAGCACTCTGGTTTATAGAAAATAAAGTTGAATGAGCTGAAAGATGTTTTAAAAGTCACACTGAAAGCATCATTTTGTAACTGTACTGTGTGATACATTCATTTGGTATTTAGGATTAGTAGATTAATCTCCTTTTGTGTGTAAGAGAGAAGTAAGCTCCTCAAACCACTAATTAGTGACTCTCTCTGTCAGATAGTATAACACTGGTTAGGAATTTGAACTGGATTTTAGGTGACTGGGCCCTATTCCCAGTTCTGTAAAGAGCCTGATGAGGTTTGGTGGCCAGGCCTCATGATCTCCATGTCACTTAGTTTCTCAGTCAGTAAAATGGAAATGTTATTCCCCTGGTATCTACCTACCATAGCCTACCTGACTCTGGTGGTACCACACTCATCACACCATTTTAAATCAGCTAAACATCTGTCAGTCTGCCCTGCTAGTGGAAGCAATAATCTAACAGTGGTACTCCTCTGTCACTAATGCAAAACATGTAACATGTTCCACACTGATTGAATGTAGTCAAGGCTGAATTTTCCAGATATCAAATCCATTGATTTCAGTGAAAAATCAGAAAGAAAAAACTCCAACAAACCAACCAACCATCAAAAAAGCCCCCAACAAACACACAGAAGAGTGAAGTGCTTAGTGAGATCAGCTAAACTGGGATTTCAGCATCTGGTTAGCAAGGCTATCAGGTCTTAAGCAACTCTCTTTAGGTTCACAGACCACAGATTCTCTTAACAGGAACCAAAAACTCCTTCTAGCAAAACTAGTCTTCTTTGTCTTCCCTCCATGACAGTTCTTCTTGTTCTCCCAATACAACTTTAAACACTGAAAGCTTGTACATGAGTGGAAAAGCCTCTCATTCCATGAAAGGAGAATGGGGATTATGCACAGAGCCCCTGGACCATGAGGAAAGGACAGGGGAGCAGGATTCCTGTGAATATATGGAGACAAACAGTTGGTGTTGCCTGAGGAAAACACCTCACTTGTTTATTTCTTGCATTTTAAAGATTTCCTGCCTTCTCCAGGTAACTGGTGAATCTTCACTAATAAAAGCTTTTTTAACAGTAGTTATCTTCTTTTGTAAGTACTGGGATAGGGTAAATACAAGCACCTTTAACAGCAGATCTGCTGAGGGGTTTTTGCCTGTAATGGCACCTGAGTCTGTGTCTCTCTAGGTACCTTGCCAAATCTAGTTATTGTAAGGCAGTTAATACAAAGGTTTGCTCAGTACTATTTCAGCAGGACAAAAGAGGAAATTACTGGGTAGATAACCCCCAGACAAGATCCACAAAAAAGATAAAAACCCCAGCAAACAGTCACAATTTGCCAAATGCTCTTCACCTTCTCGGTGAAGGGAGCGTTCTGGAGAGTGCAAAGGATTTTTGCAGTTTGGAGTAGTGAGGAATCATCCTTAAGGGGCTGTTTCCTTCACATTAAACTAAGGCAGGTTTGTGACAACTCTAATATCTACTGGTGTTGATACCTCAGCTCTTCCATCTTCCAGAACCAAGGGATGATTAAATCCCACATGGCAATTTTCCTCACCCTTCTTTACCGCTGCACCAAATATGAAATAACAAATGCTAAGGACTCAGAAGTCATTCTGCAGAGGAAAGTTTTCAGAGGAAACAAGATTTTTTTTTTCAAGAATAGCAGATTACTGCATTTAAAATAATTTTCTAGTTCTCTGTCCTACCCACACTTGCTCCTTTTCCATTGAAAAGGACTCTTGCCTTGATGAAAAGTTACCAAATTTGCACAGCACAACCAGCATAGTAACATACTTGGGAGGGGAAAAAAAAAAGGAGAACAGAATTTTACAGACAAAATTGCATTCAATCTGAAAGGATTTAGTTCTGCTTGTTTTCTATTTAGATCTAAATACAGCATTTTAGTCATATATAGCTTTGATTAACCACAGTGGAAATCTTAAATCCCTGAGGAATGTAAGCTTAGGCTCTAAATCTTTCATTGTTTTAGTTCTTTCCATGCTCAGACACAGTGAAACTGGAAGGTTGAGTCACAAATTTCATGGCTTTTTAATATACACTTTAGTGCAACCCATTAACCACTGACATCATTTGACCGTGCTCTTTTCAGATAATTTTTTGAAAGTTACGTACATGGAAGAAAATTAGTGAATAAAAAAAAATACCTTGTCCACTTTCAAGTCTCCTTTCTCTATTTGGAAGTTATATTTTATTTTGCTGTGTTATTTGTGCTTTTTCTACAGGGTAAGTTGTCAAAGTCTTGGAATTTTTACTCTGCATTAAGTATGGAAATACGCCAGAGAGCTCTGAAGAGGGACATGCATTCATGAGCATACAGTGCACGTGGAGCTTGCAAAGCAGGGAAATACTACTTTATACCTGATGGAAAAAGAACCAAGGAGAGGATTTACATACAGATAATAGACATTGGGTCGTCCAGCAGAGAATACACTGGGTCTATTAAAAAGCTAGTTAACTTTAAAAGCACTTTTGATTCTGTGAAGGCTTTTTAACCCTATAAAACAAAACCAAACCAGGATGTATGGAAAAAAATATACAGGAGAGAAGCTTTCAGAAATGCTTTACTGGTATTAACCAAAGCACAAATTACAAAGCAATAAAAAAACTAAAAGTAACTTTTAATTTATTTGGATTGCCAAAAATTGCCTGGTAGTTCTGACAATTACACTCACTGCTGGGACCACTGGATTTTATCAAGTTGCCTATTAGAATGTGCATATAATCTCAGCACTAATCAACATCCCATCAATGTTCACTAATTCAGTTTAGTCCTACAAACCATGAATTTGCAAATTAGGTCAAACAAAAGATATTTAGTTTTTCTCAGGGTTAATTTAAGCTGAACAACACAAGAGAGCAACTACTTACTGTTGTTTACAGTTTGGTCTTTCTTTTTTTAAGAAAAGTGATTCTTCACTGTTCCTTTGTCCTCACTGTTTGAATACCCCATAGACTAAAACCCACTCTGGAAAGACCGGGTTTAACTACCTGACAGTCAGGAAAAGGGTCATTTCCTCCCTTCCTGTGAAACTAATGGCTATTCATGCCTGTCCTTTAGGTAAAGCAGCAATGTTTACTCGTGGCTAAACTGCCCACTATATACCAGAGTCAGCAACTCTGACAACATTCCCCAGCGACACATTTGAACAAACCATCCGATGAAGGAAGGTTTGGCTCATTTACTCGGGTCCACACCTCTTTCTATGCTGATATTAACAATAGGAAAGATTTTCATGTATAACACACTGAAGAAATTCATTAATTCTGCAGAAGGCTAAATCCTTCCTCATTACTTCAGTCAGGTCAAAACACACAAGCATATATTGCTGTACATGTATATATGAATGTATATACATACCAGTTCAAGCTGCAGCATTTCATGCAACTCCTGCAAAAACAGTCGGCAAGGTGTTACATTCTATGAAATAATTAATATTAGAGAATAATTTATTATAGTATATATTTATAATTTGAGGTATGTATTATATATTATTATATACTGTATGTGATATATTGTTATATAATGTATTTTTATCTGACAACTGGGAAAAAGTAGTATTAGAAATACCCTTTTTCCTCCATAGATTTTGCTTTTATATGTGCATTTTTTTTTCATTTTCCACAAGCAAGTAGGAATTCTTTTCTACATAACTTTCAGACCACAGGTATTCAAATTCTGTATTTGTATGATAATAATATAAGAGATGATATCTGCCACTCAGATAACACTTGAAATCCGAGGAATTTTCAGAGGGTGTCTTGACAACCAAACTTCTGATATATGCCATTGAGTGCTAAAGATTATATTAATTGAATAGCTAACCAGCCAACTCAACAACAGTATTTTTCCATTTTAGCCAAAGTGCTGTCTCCTCCCATAGAAAGGAATGTCAGTGTTTGGAAAAATGATTTCAGAGAGATCTACAGAGATTAGAGACATAAAAATGAGGCTACACAAACTATAGTTGTTTCACTACGCATTTCACAAAATATCTTCTTATCTTCAGTACTGGTATATGGATTAACCAACTTGCTCTGTTTCACCTCACATAAATTACCTGGAACTACAGAGTTACCTAAGAGGTCTGAGGAGTGAAGCCAGAATTTACTGCACCTTGGACTGAGTCAGATGTCTCAAAATCTGCCCCAATCCTAGCCAGTCTAGGTTCAAGAAATCCAAAGCACAGAGATGAACCTTAGCCAGACCTCTCCAGGATTTAGGCTGCCTCCACCCACTCGGGATGCAAGTCACAGCCTAATTGCTTACACCTATTCTTACAACAAACAGAGATCTTATTTTCTACTTAAAGTGCAAAGACCGGAGATTCAGTTATCCATCTTTTATATAATATTTCTTTGCATTAAACCCCCAAATCCACAGTTCAAATAGGATTACATCATGATGCTGCAATGGGCAGAACTCCTGACCCAAGAAGTGCTTAAGTTTCACGTTCTCCAGTCAGCTATTAACAATTCATAGCCAAGTTGTTGAAGACTGTTATGATGAATAACAATACATAAACCAAGCAGATTTGCATGAAGGAGACAATTACCAGTTCCAGTCCCTCACTATTCTACAACTAGACTATTGCTCTCAGCTACATGATCACTGAGACACAGCTGGTCTTAAACACAAAAGAAATGGAGACAGGGGAACTGAAAAATATTCCAATTCCCTGCAAAAGGCACAGAGCAAAACCGAGTATTGATACAAAATTTAGGACAGTTCCCTGAAAACATATGTTATTAGTCAGGGTGCCTATACAGGACTCACATGAGATCAAGCAAGGTTGTTGCTTTGCATCATTAATATTCAAAATCTTAACTGAGATGTGCACTGTATGCTGCACATGTGGAATTGTGGGGCCTGCTGGTTACTCTTCACAATACTTGATTAGCCACTGACATTCCTTAGGAATTAAGGAATTTGAATTGGACAGTAGTTCCTTGCAATGAGGAATGATTCCTGAACACCAACTGCTAAGCTGATGCAAATCAAGTCTAAATCAAACTCAATCACCTACCTATAGGAGTTCTGAGCATGTTCTGAGATGTTGCCAGCTTGGTGGGTTCAATACATTTTCATTTGTATTTTAAAGTTGATTTTTATAGTCAGCTACATTTGTCAGACTATTTTTCTGTTTGTAAACATGCTTTGTGAAACAGGTGACCTTGACTCCACAAGGATTTAAGGTATTTATCCATAGAAATGAATGTGAGACAGGGAGAACCAATGCAAGTTTCTGCCTACTGGTCTGCATTTGTCCTCTCTGGTACCACAGTTTTGCTTCTAAATCTTACCAACTCTCAGCCTCTAATGAGTTGGGAGCTTATAAATCCCTATAAACTCGCTACTTGTGATAGAGGCAAAGCAAATTATTAGATGCTCTGAAAAACACTTTGCTAATTAAGGGCTCAGTGTATAAGTCAACCTTAACTCTTTCACTGCCTGCAATAAAAGGAAACCTAGCACCATCTCTAATAAATCAGTAGTGGACTCAGGAGATGAGGCATATGAAATCAGTCTAAGCAAAGAGAAAACTAACCCTCCAGCATTTATTTGTCCATTTTAGTTCTAGTCCTTAAGCTCTATCAAGACACTCAAAGGTTAATTTTGAAGCCTCTTTACTTTGCAATCTATTTTTTAAGAAGACTATGTGACCCAAATTCAGCACTTAGCATGAACTTCAATATGGAATTTACATGAATATAGAGATTGGACTTAGCATTTTATGTAAAGGATATTCAAGTTGCTAGTTGTCTTTTGAAGACAAATAGGCTCCTTTCTTTTAAGAGAAGAGAAGGGAGGCTTGTGGAGAAGGGAACAGCCACTTCTCCATTTCAGGTTGAGAGACTAGGCAAAGGGAAATTACACTAACTTTATGTATCTTGGGTGCAAACCAGAAATTGAACTCCAATTACTTCAGCATAAGAAACACAGACAATCTAACAACACAGAATAGATCAGAAAAAGAGAGGCTAAACTCTGATCCAAAGTAATAATATGTGAAATGCTGAGCAAACACAAATCAAATGAAAGGCTTTTTGTTTAAAAGTTCTTTTCCTCCATTTAAAAATTTTTCTGTGAAAACCTCTGTGTTTTCAAACTATAAGAGAAAGAGACTTTTTTCAAAGGCTAATGTTTTTGCTTATCAGCATTCTTACCCTAAAATTAAGCTTTGTCCTTGGGAAAAAATCCCAGAACTTCTCTTGTTTAACTTTCTGCTTGCTTCTCGAACAGGTTAAAGAAAACTTTCTTTAAATTATTCCCATGGTAAAGCAAAGTAGAGAGTCCGCTTTTTCTCAGATGTAAGAAAATATCTTATGTGGTTTATTGCAGGAACATTAAAAAAATTTTACATGCTTTAGAACAGCCAGAGCAGAGAAAAATAACACTTACTTAAGTACCTTGGGAATACATTTTGACCCCACCTTAAACTGACTGCAGAACTCAACAGTGACTCAACATAACAGTATATATATTTGGAACTCTTCAACTCCTATAAATTACACTTCACACCATGAAGCTGCAGAAGCATTTTACATTTCAGATTATCTTAAATTCACATCCATCTATTTAAAATCAGAAAAGTTCCATTAAAATGGATGTATATAAACATTTAATTCAGAGTATTACAAGGGGTAAAAGCTGATTCAAAACTTCTGGGAGCTTGAACATTCTTGATAAACAGAATTAATAACCTTCCAGGCAGCTTTGAGAAAATTATCTCTTTGTATCAGAAAGACATTATGCCCTGCTTGAGTAATAGGAATTAATATTTACTTGTGCAAAAATGTCAAGAGTTCCTACTATAACAAAATATGAGGCAGGCTGTAAGAGAGTATTACTCATCTACTATACTTATTTAAAATATTTCAAGATACTCAAACTGGCATCTAATTAAACAGCCACATTCATAACCTTATCTGTTAATTAAAAAGAAGGATGGTTTAAAAGAGGCTAAAGAAGACATTATGCTATGCAGATGAGACTAATTCTGAGTGTATTTCAATCACATTATCCACCTGTGGTTAATACAAGAACTTGTTGGTCTTTCTGCTCCCTTCATAGCTGAAGGCTCTCAGGCTGCAGAGTTCCCTTCAGCATGTGGGAAATGGAGTCATTTTATGACTTTCCATTGCATCTTCCAGCACATATATGTCAGAAAGTATCATGTATTTCCAAGCAATTTGGTAGTCAACAATTACACTTGAAAATCTTGCAATTCTCCAGGGTCAATTTGACAATATCAATCAGAGAATTTTAAAATTGGCATTATTTTTGAAAGTAAATATAAAACAATGGAAAAACAGAATAGAGAAATTCTAAGGAACTGCTATTTTTGAAGCTCTAAAAAAACTCCATCCACAACATGAAGGCCAAAGAATATCCTGCAATTCATGAGCAGTAACCTACAGGCAACCCAAAGCCTAACTACTGACCTAGTCCCTTCCTTTATGTCACTTCCCTAAAAAAACAGGCAGAGTTATTTTGGAGTGATGGAGTGACTAAACAATCATTAAATGAAAACAGAAATGACTGTGACTGTAACAGTAAACTATTCAGCATTTTATGATGAAAATGTGTTCTCTGAAAGCAGAATGCTCTTTAGCATGTAACCTCCTCAACAGCTGATTTAATTTCTTTGTGTTTTCTTTGAGAAGAGAACATCCTAAAAACATGTCACTTTAAGGCTAATGGAGAGATTCAAAGCAATTGCAGCAAAGCTAAGGTATGGACTGGAAATCTAATGTAAGATGATTAGAAGCCCATCCTACAGAAACTTTCTGAAAACACTGGATTGGACACATTTTGTAGCCATACAGTTTAAAGTGACCATTCAGAGTTGTCTCCTCAGCTGTTCCTTCTGGACAACTCGCCAGCAAATGAACAGCAGTTCTAACAGCAATAATAAACCCCCCTGGGATCAGTGCATCCCAGAATTTTTCTCAGCAGTATTATCATAAAAACCTCTATATTCCGTACATGTGTACAGAAGTAAAATACAGAGAGCAATTTTAGTGGGAAAAAATGTGTAGAACCCACAAACTGACAAGGAAAGCTTGTGAAAGCAGCAGCCTGGCCTACAAACAACAATACAAAATAGACTAGGGAAGGATTTTCTCCTAATAAGATACTGGAAAAAGAGTCAAACTGTGAAGCACTTCAAGTCGCCTTGTAAAAATTTAAGACCTGATTACAAGAAAGTAAAATAATATTTTTAGGAGACAATTCTCAACCCATGCATTTCAGAAGTGTTTTTGTAAAGTCCTCAGTTCTAAATGATATTTCTCCTTGGTCACTACCCAATCATGTTTCAATTATAACACCAACTGCCAAGCTTTTTGGTTGATTAAACAATTAAGCAATTAAAAAGAAAATGTAAGTTTCACATTTTTAATCTTAAGAAGGTCGTTCTGGCAAGAAAATGAAAAATAGAAACAACAATCTTTATAGCATCTTTTAAGTTCTGGGATTAAGCTAATGTCCTGCATATTGAGAATGTTTCTACTACTACCTCAGGTAAAGCTCTTACTCTAAAATTAAAAATCTTTGAATACAAAACAAAAAGCAAAGTTCAGTTTTAGCTAATGAGAAAGCAAGCAGAATGCCCATAATAAATTTGCCTTTTTCAAAAAAATAAAGAAAATTTGGTTTTGGTTTTCACTTAATTTCAGTGCCATATCAAAGTAAATAAAAGACCATTATTATTTTCTAAAAAACATATGTTTTTCATTCAAATATGATAAAAATGCTTATAATAGAGAAGAATCAATGTCTAATAGTAAACTATCAACCCCAGCAAACTGTTTGAGTAAAGCAGAGCAAAGAAACCAAGCAGCTCTGTTTTGTGAAGAGATTATCCTTGCCTTTTACACTTGTGAGGAATTATTTTCTTTTACTTTCAAAAACCTTATTAATATCACAGAATTTATACTAAAGTGGAAAACTGGCATAGAGGATCAGATAACTGTTCCATAAGTCTCATACCTGGTATCGGCCAGTGGCCAACATCAGATTTTTCAGAGAAAGACAACAATTACTTCTTAGGAATTAAAGGTTTTCATCCAGTGCCAGGCACTATGGAACAGCCATTCTACTGTAAAGTTGGAAAGATACTTTTCCCCAGGGTTACTCAGAATGTGAAGTTCTCTGAAATGTACACATGTACTCACGCTGCCTTGTCAGAATCCAGGCTAAAACCAGCAACCCATCTTTGGGAACACCTGGCAAAAGTCATTTCTGCATGGCTCAAACCCCAGACCTTCAACTGCTGTCAGTTAGCCAACACTTAGCTCAGATCCTTTGAAGAACTTTACCAAAACAACGATTTAAGGGTAAATGAGGCTTATAACATCAGAAGTATAAAGTCCATATGCAACAAACTAAAAGTCTAGCCAAGAGTTTCCTGCCAGCTAGTTTTACCAACCTTGATTTTCTTTCATCACATTCTCTCTTTTCCAATCTGAAAGCAGCTGTTGGAGGAAATTTGAGACTCTTTAGGAAAGAGTCTGTCTGTCTTTGTTAATTTCTCTTAATGTTTTCATAGGCACAACTTTGACTTACATTTGGGTAACAGAAGTGAAAACCATAACAAATCAAAGTAAAAGTAGAAAGCAAAGCAATGAAAGGTGTATGGGGCCGTTTTTAAAACCTGAATAGACGAGTAAAGATACCAGCAAAGAGAAAAAAAGTCTGATGCTTAGATCAGGAGAAAGTATAATTTTTTAAGGGGAAAGGGAGTTTGTCAGCCCTACTCAATATTCACACCCCTATGTGAGGAGTAGTTTCCTAGGGAGGAAGAGGAGACTGAAGGGAAGTAATCTCTCTCAATAACTTACCTGAATTTGAATCAAGGTGCAACCTCAAGTTCATAAACAGAGAAAGAGTTGAAAGCCAAGAAATACTTGGCAACACAAGCCTAACTTCTGCTAACTTTGAGTGACACTCCACTTGTAAAAATATTCAGGAATATTCTGAGGACAAGTTGTATGGCATTATGAGACAGAGTGCATGGATTTCTCATTGCTAAAAAGGGCTTGTGTTTCACATGAGCCATTCTGGAAAAGAAACTTCAGTGCCTCAGCTATGTAACCAAGCTTCCTTTGTTTCAACCGAGCCACAGTAACTCACTAATCCTGCTATAGACCACCATAAAAGTAAACTATTTTAGCCTAAGATAACATGTCTATATATGTGTTTGCCACATGTTTAAACAATGAAGCTCTGCTGACGTGCAGTAATTGGGGCACGTGCCTGAGCCTTCCATGCGTGCAAATGCCCTTGGCTGGAAGTTCCAGTTTTCTCGAGTTGTGTATTATAGTAGGCAACAAAATATCATCAGACAACACTTGTTTTGAATAAGTATTTATTTTTCAACAAGAAAGATATATTCATAGGAATGCATGTATTGAAACAATCCAACAGCAACTAAATTCAGCCCTCCTAAAGAGGAGCCTTCTCCTACTCTTCTGTCATCCGAGATTTGTGTTGAATTACGAGCTCAGTGTGGGTGGACATTTCTAAGCTTTGGTTTCATAATCACATAGCCACACAGCAGTGCCTTTGCACAGCAACATCTTCAAATTTTCCGTATTACAGTGCATTCAAGATTGTTTTCCCTCCGTTGCACAATCCAAGCCTGTATCTGCACCTGTCTTCACACAAAGCGTGTTGTGTTGACTTTGTGTCCGCCTAGATTGCTTAAAATACTCTGCTGCTTCAGCATAATGAGAGAAATATGCAATGGCTGCTTTCCCACAGCAGACCAGATAAACGTTCAAAACCCTACAGCTGAAAATAAGAGAACCTGAGATAAGGTCACATTCTAAAGCCCACTTATAAGAGAAGCAGCTCTAGCATTAACTCTGATAAAGTCAGACTTTAATGTTCTGATAAAACCTACTTGAACACGCCACAGCATGGAAAGCTACTTCTAACGGCCGAAAATAATGAAAAAAAAAAAAAAAGAAAAAAAGAGAAGAGAAACCTTATAGCCTGCTCTCAAGTACATGAAATAATGTGTTTTGAAGAAAAAAATTACTATTACAGCTGTTGAAATGAATCTTAGCTAAGCGGTTACTTTTTCGTAACCAAATGCATCCCGGCCGGGGCTGACAAAAAGACGCCACCCCGAGGTGTTCTGGAGCAGTTTTCCAGCGCTTGGGAAATCGGGGCTTTGGGGGCTCCGTGCGAGCTGCTAAGGCAGCTCCCCACAGCCCGGCCTGCATGGCGGGCGCGGGACGGCACCTGGGCGGGCGGGGCGCGGCGCTGAGGGAAGGAGGCGCCCAGGGAAGGAGGCGCCGAGCGGGNCTGTCTGAGGTCGTGCTGAGGGAAGGCAGTCCCTCTGTTTAGGGGAGAGTTTCCCCTCCTCTTCTCCGCGTGCCTGCCCAGCATAGCTGCTCTCAGGTGAAGGGTGGTAGAGGTTTTTATGAGGTGTATTTCGAGGATCAGTTTCCTTTTTACCTTTTTTGCCTTTTTACTCTTTTTATTTTACTTGTTGTAGTGCAAGAGTGACACTGTCTGGAGAGTTTATCTGGTGCCTTTGACACCCAGATACTATCAGAATGCACCACTAATTTTTTTTTAATTTTTTTTTTTTATGTG
>VZRX01000049.1:99786-133951 GCA_013398075.1 Notiomystis cincta
CGGCCCCCGACCCGGAGCAGGAAGCCGAGGATGGCGTCCCTTGACCCCAGCGCGGCACTGAAAAGCGAACGGGGAATGATGGAGGTGAGACGGAGCTCAGAGCGCGGAACCGGGAGCGGGCGGATGAGCGCGCGGCCGCCTCGGCGTCCCCTCAGCGCTCGGCGGCGGGTGCNGACACCCAGATACTATCAGAATGCACCACTAATTTTTTTTTAATTTTTTTTTTTTATGTGTACTTTTCATACCTTTTAGTTGCCTTGTTAAATATGATTGAAATTTTTCATTCTCTACCTGCTGTACACAGAGTAATTCAATGATACCAAAGCGAAGCATTGATTTTAGAGACAGCTGCTAAAATAGCCTGGTTAGAATTTTACAAAGTCAAATATTTCTGTATGTAACTGATTGTTTTTACATTTGCTACAATTTAGAGGATTTTTCGGTTGTAAAATGCTTAAACTTAATCTTGAACAGATATTATTTACTTTTCAATCCAACAGTTTATGATACTTCCCACTGCAAATATCTAAACTAAGGTAGAATCATGCAGTTTTTCCTTGGACATCTGAAAAATCCTTTGTTGGTTTATAACTGTAGTCTCTTTTTAAAAAAATAAGGATCTCAGGCCGTTCAGATTTTGGTAAAATAAGTGAGGCATCTACATAGCAGATTTCTTTATTATTATTAGTTTGTGGTTTAAGCTTGACTTCAGATGGTGAGCAAGTTGTATACAGTTTAAGTTCAGACTTATTTCTTTGGCCCATCACTAGTGGTCTTATAAAAAACCGATATAAAGAGAATATGTTTCCCTCTAAGAGAATAGGTCTTCCTCTGATGTTTTTCTGTTAGCTACTAAACAATAGCTGGACATTTTCCATTTTTACCTGACACACCTCTCCTCCAGTGAGAAAATCTGGTCCATTGAATCTCCTTGAACTGTAAAAAGACGACAAGGAGATCCATACTGGAGTAATTCAGTATAGTTATTTTCATAGTCCTGGCCTGTTTAAAGTTACTATGCATCTAACTCAGTTTAAACGTGATTTACTTGCAGCTGAGTGAACTCTCAGTAGCACTTCACCACTGAAATTAGTCCTTGAAATAAGGAAGCAACAAACTATCCTCCAACATACTGCAATTACCACTGCTTAGCATCTTTGAGATGAAACAAAATATTGGTATGTGGAGGTGCTTTAATCCCCTTTTGGAGCGGTGGATGGGGATGAATGGTTGTGGTGTCCCCTGCTGGCTGTGGAACCGCTGTGTATAGAAAATAGAACAGGATGACTGAGATCAGTTGTGCTATGAAAAAAACTTTTCTCTGCTGCCAGGTGAAAAGGTTTATAAGAAGAGCTGGGGTTTCTTGTTTGTTTGGTTTTTAAATATAATTACATAAATTACAACACTATGGGAAGTGGAAGGAGTTTGTTGTTTTGGTGCATTGTTTTGTTTTGGGGGTGAGGGGGTAGGGGAGGGTTTGTTTAAAATTGAGCTATTAAGATGTTACTTCTGACCATAACTGCTGTAACAGCCCAGGTATTTTATCGTGAGCAGTGCATAGTCTGGGAAATGACAACAGTGTTTAGTACACGGGGCCCATGAGGAAGAAAGAAGAAACAAAGTTATTCCAGAAGGAATGGTTAACATTTATATAGGAAAGACTGTCAAAATTACTTCCATATTAAAAAACATGTGCTGCATACTTCAAAAAGATTTATCCATTTGTTCAACTGTTTGCAAAATGGTGCAGAAAAATGTACATGCCTTAGGGCATGGAAAACATGCATTATTAATGTTATTTTAAAAGGCTTTTTAACTTCCTTGTTGCCAGATGGGATGAGAGAAGTGTCCTGCATTGCAAATGGCCTCCTGTTCGACATTTATTGTTTGCTAGTCTGGAGTCAGCTTTGGTGGATGAGGAAGGTTGGTGACTCTAAGGTAGGTACTAGAAAGCTGATTTAACGTGTTCCATGGCATAAAAGGCCTGTGTGACACTTGCAAGTCCTTTGTGTTTGGGCACCCTAAAGCACATAGCTGCTTGTTGCTGCAGTCGTATTTTTATTAAAAATTGTGAGATTGAAAATTGATTTGCAGATCTTCTGAGCAATCAGGGTTACTTTTCCAGCCTAGATAATTACTTTCTGTGGTGTGGGTCTCATCTCCTGTCTTAATTGTTAAGGCAACTTAGGAAATTAAGTAATTAAATTAATTTGAAAAGGTTATTGCTTAATAACCTAACAGAGTCTAGGCTGTGCTCTTAACTATAGTATTTGACTTCCTTAATTAAAAGTTAGCCCCTTCTGTCAAAGCTAAAATGTATTGTTAAATGTGATATTAGTGTAACCTAGTAAAGCAGAAGTTTCTTTTTAGAATGAAGCTTCATTTAAATCAAGTATTGGTCTATAGCTGGAACAGTTTAGAGCTTCTAAAGAGCTGATAGCTTGGACTGAAGGAGGAGCTTCAGGATACAGTGAGTATGAGGATGCACTGACTTTAAAAATTTTTACTTACAGATGTTTGAGAGACTCAAACAATCTGATGAAGCTTCTGCTTCTTCAGTACAAGGTAAGAAGTTCAAAAAGTTGAAGATATTTTTTGTTGCAGTTACATTTCAAAATGTAAAATTATCAATAGAAGTATTAGTTCACCTTGTAGTTCAGTTGCATACTTTGATTTCTTAAATTTCATTATGGAACTTAGGTGGAAGGAGTGACTTCTGAATCATCCACAAAGTTTCCATGTAGGTGTAACTTTCTTGTCCTGCTGTAAGCTGTTTGAGACACTTTACATTTTATCTCATTGATCATGGGTGTTGCAGTACCAATGTAGATTGCCTAGTCTTCAATCCGAGACAAATCAGTAGAAAAATTCTCACTCACCTCAGCCATGAAAGAGTAAAGCTTATTTTATGAAGTTCTTTGATGAACTTTGTGGACAAAAGAATCTCTTCATGCTTTTCTGAACTTACAAACCCTTTTATCTTCCTTTAAAATAGTAGTTTTGACAAATGCAATGTAAGAGAAGTAGCTAGCTGCAGGTAAAACTCTCCATCTGCTTGATACTCTGTTGGGTTTTGTGTTTTGTTTACGTGTGTTTGGTTGATTTCTTGGTTGTTTTTGTTTTTCTTCAGGAATCCAGAGACATGGTGTTGAGGGCTCTCCACGACAAGACAGCAGTAGCAGGTAAGTTAGGTGATGATCTGACTGGCATCCATCTTGCTGCTTAGCCAAGTAAAATGGGAAGAATCTGCTTTTCAGCCTTGTCTATTACCTTGTGTAATGCATGACAGTGACAATGTGGATTAAGTGCATGATGGAGGTGCTTTGTGTCTTATACCCATGTACTGTTACAAACCCTGGGGAAGGCACATTGTAGTCCCAAAATCACTGTGTGGGTGTCAGGTGTCTTTGGTCTTTTTTTATTTTATCTCAAAATACCAACAAACAGACGAATGAAAAGATGACCCTGCCTTTTTCCTTAGAGGCATTTATTTTCAGGTTTCAGCTAACTGTGCCTTCAAGCTGTTATCCATTGTTCTGCATTTAAGGAAAAATTTCTTTAGTGACATTTGCTTGAGAATATTTTAAAATACACCGTCCCACTTACCATTGCAATTCTGAAATAGAAACGTTTATCTTGCAAGTTTTTCCTATCTCTGAAGTAAGATAGATAGATATTTATAATTTCTGTGCTAAGGACATGGATTAAACAACCCAACACAGATAATATTACCTGCTTCTTTCAGTTTACACAGAAGAAGACAAGAACATCCTCAGCCTGGAGCATCTGCTGTGCAAAATAGACAAGGATACTGCAACTGTTGCCACGTACACTACAGTAATCTGGAACAGGTGAGACAGCTTCGGAATCATTTGGCAGCAGGTAGCAAGGAGTACCTAAAGGCTTTATCAACTTATAAAATATCCATTTCTACACTGTACTAATACTGAGTGAAAAATATGCAGTGGCACATGGCTCTGCATTGCATCCAATATGTTTTTTCTGTGTCTTTAATATTGAGATTTCTATGTATTTAAAAGTATTAGGGTTATAGTAATATGTTAGATATCAAGGCTGGAGATGTTTGATCAACCATTTTCAGTTCTTTAGCTCTGTCAGCCTCCTGCTTTTAGACCTTTTTAATTAGAAAGTAGAAGATTATTTAGTCTTCTGCACTTAAGAAAATTCTTGTTAATTAGAGTGAATTACAGGATGTTTACTCCTATGAAGTTCAAGAATATTATAAGTCATTTATAGATACATTTAGAGTATTAGTTCTGGTTAAGAGACTTGTGAGCAGCTGTAAGATTTGAGAGTATTTGTACTAGTTAGAAGAGATTTGTCAGCAGCTACCAGAACCACTAATTTAAGTTCTGACTGAGAAGGATGTTTCCATATATTTTAGCATTATTTGAGACTGCCTAAGCATACTTAAAAATCTCAATCAAGGGTTTAAAATAGGAAAAGCTGAAGATTTTTCTTTTTATATAAGTATTTTCATAGCAATGGTGTAATGTTTAACCTGGGAAGGAATTTTTAGGAATAGGCCTGTGTGTTAGCAGTAGTATGAGACTAATCATCTGTTTCATCTTTCACCAGCATATTTTCAGCTCCCAGCACAGACATTTTACAACATACTGTAGGAATCGTATGGGTACCAGTAGCTTGATGGAGCGTTTCCTGCAGGATGTTTTACAGCATCATCCCCACAGATACCATGACAGCAGGTATAATACAGGAGGCTTTTTTTTTTAATATGTGTTAGTGGAATGCATATGTTATGAATCCCTATTTTTGTTCTTCTGCTAAGCAGTGAATTTGGCCCATTTGAGGTGAAGCTTGCTCAATGAAGACAATTTAGATAGGCATGTATTTATAGAAACAGCATTCAAGTACATTGCTTTTGTGTTGTCTCTGCACTTTTAAACTTCCTTTCACTACTTACGGATTTGAAATGACACCACTGATAGCATTTAAACGTGAAGACCTGAAAAAAGAATATGGATTAGCACTTATAATGGCAGACTCTATAATCTCATATGCATTTACAAATTCTTAAAATTTGAGTTTTATACATTTTATTCTAAATAGTATAATTCTTGGCTTTATATATATACATTTAGCAGTATATTTTATGGTATGTTTTGAAAGAGTTCATAATTTTGGTTTGTTGTTTGTTGATTATGTCAGGTAAGTATTTGCATGTTTATTTTTTCATTACCCTTGCAGTTCACATATTCAGTTAATACTTGAGTTACATTAATTGGCCAATTCATTAATGCTCAGATTTCGAGAAGTGTTCTCTTTATTTATTATCTACATGTTTCAAGAGTGATAAGAGGATCAGTGTGTTAAATTTTTCTCTGTTGATGAAGGAAAATCAGTCAAACCTCATTTGTTATGTTTTGAAAGGCAGGCAAAAATCCCAGTTTGATCCCAGTACAGTGCAGTGTTTCTCAATGTTCAACTCTGCTGTATGTCTGACAAACAAAAAGGGTATTTTGTCTGAAAGCACTCACTGGTATTATCAGGGATGTGACAGAATTAGTTAATACATATATATCTATGCCAAACTAGCCCAGGACACGATGTACACACCACTACAAGTAAATAAACTGTCCTCCCATCTTAAATAAATAGATTTAAGCGCACTGACTTGAGAACATTCACCACTTTTTGCCATGGAGAAGATACAGGGTTCACTTTAAGAAAGCTGCCTCTTGAGGTGTCACTAATACAAGGCTGTTCCTTTGGTGAACAAAACCTACTAACCAGGAAAAACAATCTACCCATGTTCCCTTAAGTTGTTGGAAGAAGGAATAGAATGAGAAAACTAATGAACAAAATCTAGATTAAGTTGGAGGAAGATGGGGGAAGAGTAACCCCAAATCTAGATAGAGTTTGGAGGAAGAAAAGCAAAGATGGAAAAGAAAGCATGAATAGATTTATGTTGTGGTCCTGCTCTGAAAAGAAAGTCATGGTCTTAATTGACATCTGAGGTAAGATTTTGATTCTCTTCTTTCTTGTGTTAAAACACTTGGATTTATAGTTTCACTCAGTTCTTTGAATACCTGGTTTTACTATTTAGCTGAAGAAATCTTTATATGTCATTTTAAAAGATTATGGAAATATTTGTAAGACTTGATTTGTTTTGCAGAACCAGTATACCTAGTAGTTTTGTGGAAAAAGGAAAAATTCATCAGAGCTTTGCCTTATACTGAATTTCAGAGGATATTGTTGTTCCCCAGTAAAAAAAAACAAAACAAAACCAAACACCCACAAACCACCAAATCATTCCTTCCTCCAAACTCTTGGTATGTAAGTTTTTTTACCTAAAGAAATAGTATTGAGCATCTTAGAAAGTCTTAGAAAATCTTCATTCTACTTAAGGGGGTAATTTGTAGCAAAACTGTCAGAAGTTCCTAACTGTTTAAAACTGTCATTCAATTCTCTTCCTTCCAGAGATACTTGCTTAAAAGTCATTTTTGAAAAGTGCTTGTAGGGTGTTAACTGAGCTAGAGACCTAGGAGTTTGCTGTAGTTTCTCCATAGGAAAATCTATTTCATTTTATATTCAATCTTCCAGCAATGTCCAGATGCCAGGATGCAAAGATGTTTGACACAAAGATGGGAGAACTCTGAAGCTAGGAAGTTAAAAGGTTATTTCTGCTGCATCTGACATTCCCTTTAGGTCCTATTTTAGAGCTTAGGTGACCAAGAATTCATGCAAGGGCAAAGCTGCAGTCCAGCTGACAAGCATTGTTTGATCATCTGATGTATTTGATTACTTTGCATTCATATGGTAATAGAAATAATCCTCTTCTTTTTTAATGTTTCATTATTTGAGGTTTCTCTTGCTTAATCAGTCCTATATCCCTTAGCTGTGTGTACTCTTAATTATATAACCAAGGAAATTACTGTTCACAATACTTCTGTTAGCTGATGTCAGCCATGTATTAAAATAAGCATCCATTTGGTTCTCACAAGGTCTGGTTATAATTTTCAAGTGAAACACAATATTCTCTTCTTCGGTGATATTTACAGATTTTTAAAATTGTTTTCATTGGATTTGCCCAGCTGCTACACATTGAAGCCTTGTGAGTTCCCATGTTGCATAGGAGAAATAGTCCATATCTGTGTTTGAGGGCAATCCTAAAGACAGAACTTCCAGCTACAGAATATATAAAAATCTGTTGTCACTGCAAGGCCGAACAGTCCTAACGTGGCTTCTTACACGAGTGAGTCAGAAGCTGTGAGATGTCTGTAAGAAACAGCAAGCATGGAGTTCCTTGGCCACAAGTGCACAGTTCCTATCAGGCAGCCATGTTTTGTAGGGAAAAGGGCATTCATAGTCAACAATGATTTTATACTGTGTCATATTATTATGTTCCATTTCTCTACAAAAGCTCAATTTTAAGTAATGATAGTATGACCAGTGAAATCACCTCTTTATAGGCTCACCACTTCAAACAAAGGAAGTATCTTTACTTTTCCTGGTTTGCTGTATTTATAAAATTATTGTAATCTATATTTGGCTGTCCTTGATTGATAGTTGCATGGAGAAGGTGATAGACTAATGCCCAGATTGTTATCTTTAACTTTGTAGAGCATTTCCCCCTCCATAATTTTAAAAAATGGAATATCTCTGCTGGAGTAGCAGAAACAGTAATTTCAGTTTGTTCATTAGAAGTGATGCAGTCTAGGTAATTGCTCTTAGAAAAACCCCACACTGCTGTTGTTTGAAAAATTTTAAGCATGTTTACAATATTTATATAAACTGTTTTTTTCTCCCCTCCCCTTTAGACCAACCTATGATGACATACCACTCCCTGCCACTCTGGAGGCTCCTAGGATTTCTCACCTGTCCTCAGAAGGGATGCAGAGAAAGAGGAACAGTGACAAACAGGAGATTTCCAGCAAAGACCAGGAGTCCATTCGTGAAATAAGCTTTTCTGTTCCATGCCTGTCTCGTGAGGGCACAAAGAAAACTTTTGTAACACAAGCAGGTTTTCAAAAACTTCAAAGAGGCCAGGAACGTGTTCCAGGAATACCCCAGCAGTCTACTGGCATTCGCAGTGATAAGAAATGGGTAACTCTGAAAAGTGCTCAAACTGCAAATCATAGCCATGAAGGTCAGTTTACAGCTGTGAGCCCTGTACCTCAGCAGTTTTCTCTCAGTCCTACAAGCCACGGTTCCTCTGTTAATCCTAAAACAGGAAAAAATGTTAGGGATTTGGCAGCATCAAATCTGTTTCTGTGCAGTGGGTGTGATGAAAGAGCAACAGAGGTCTGCAGTAGTGATGTGTTATTGAAACCACGCTTGAGTCCTGCTCCAGCACTGGTTCACCCAAAACACCCTTCAGTTTCTTGTCAGAATCCTACACGCAGCCACAGCAATTCTTCCTTTATTACCTCAGGTCAATCTCTCTCAAAGCGAGATAGTTTACGAACTCAGGATGAAACTTTGGTGTCTGATCTCCATCTCAGGGATACTGTGGGTATCAGCAGCTCCCTAGATCCTGGGACATCCCCACAACTAGCAAGATGCAAAAACGTGAAGACAAACAGAGGTGATGAAAGTTCAGTGGATGAAACTATTGAAGATGTAATTTTGAAATACTGCCATGAAACTACATCTGAAGAAATTTGTTTCAAAGAAGAGAACAATCCCTGTGTACCTTTTTCATCACTTCTGGACCATACTAATTTAGAGGGCTCTGAAATGAGTTTTGACTGTGATGCACCAATACAGGTAGGAACAGGTTTACCCAAGGCAGCTATAAAAGATGTAGAATTCCTGAAAGAGGTCCAAGTATGTTTGCAAGATAAAGACTACGGAACACAGCTCTCCTCTGTTCTAAAAACTGAGTCATTAGAGAAAATAGAAGCAGTGAAAAAGGATGTCATAGTTCATACAGAAGAACCAGTTCTTCCAGCCCTGCCTCACGTGCCTCCTTCTTTTGTGGGAAAAACTTGGTCTCAAATAATGTATGAGGATGATATAAAAATTGAAGAACTTGTGCGTGATTTCAGGGAAGGTCGTTTTCGCTGCTACTTTAATAGTGAATCCTCAGCTAACTGTACAGGGAAGAGAATAAAGAAAAAAAAGCAGAAGGATGAAAAAAGGATCAATATTATTGAGGGTAATAGAACAGAAAGTGCCCCAGTTAAAGCAATGCCAGAATTTAATGATGCTTTAAGTGGTGGCTCTGATTTTGATAACCCATCTTTAGCCTCAGATATACTATGCAACCCCCAAATGGTAAAAATGCCTAGGAAAAGGACATGGCGCCTGGCTTCAAGATGTCAGGTGGTTAAAGTCAGCCATGGCACCCAAACAAGTCTGCTGAACTACCCTGTAGCAAAAAGGAAAATGTCCAGAAGAGAATCAGATCCAGCTGAGCAGAAAGCAAGCATTGCATGGCTGGAGAATGAAAAAACTCCAAACATGAAAACTAGACTGTGTGCCCTTAAACTTCCAGAGTCCTATAGTAAGATCATGAGTCCTGTACAGCCCAAGACAGTGGTGTATGTACTCTCATGCCCAGAGGTAAAACAGTGTAAAGGTAAACCTATAGATAGTCCCAAAATGAGGAAAAACCATCACTCTACAGATAGCAAGGACTCTGTAAGGTATAAATACAAACAGTGTTCTCTCAAGTATTATGACCCACTGACAAATCGAATTCTGAAGACACCTCCAAAGAGTACAGTTGGAGAAAAGGCCAAAAAGCCCTCTCATGTTCGACAGCTTTTCAGAAGTCTCAGCTGTGATGCAAACAGGAAGAAACTAGCTGATGCACAGAGAGAAAGCACACCATCAAAGTCACTCAATTGGTCAGACTTCTGTAGTTCTTCTTCAGCATCTTTCCTGCCAGATCCAGATAAAGGAAATGATGCAGCCTCAAGTCAAAAGGCAGATGGACCTTCTGTTTCCACAGAAAGAACAGATTGTCTCGTATCTGAGAACTCTTTTAAACACCTCATCATTTCACCTTTGAACTCTGTGATAGAAGGAGATTATAGATTAATTCCATTTAATAGAATTACCAAAACTCCTTTGACCTCCATCAGGAGTGAGTGGTTAGAGAGGGAGACTCCAAAAGCAATATGGAAGAGAAAAGAAGGCACTAACAAAGAACCAGTTTTTTCCAGAAAGGCTGCAGGATCAAAGTCTGTCAGATGTACTATTGGGAGGAGAGGAAACAGAGTAACCACAGGCAAACAAACATCCATAACTAAAAAACAGCAGAAAGAGGGGATGAGAAGACAACTTCAGGCTTGTGCCCAGAAATCTGCTTTCTCCATCCATAGGTGCCAGACAAGGAAAACTACAGTGGGAAAGCACCCCAAGAAAGAAAAGCCTGATGCTAAAAAATTAAAGGTGAGGAGGAAACCAAAAAGGGCCTTTCTGAACTCAACAGTTGTAACAGGGATTCCTGAAAAAAGGCAGAAAGTCACATCAGAATCTTTTCCCAAGAAACCAGAGCAAGCTTCTTCCAAAGTCAGGAACTGGGAAGTAAGTGGAGATCGGGGTCATCCTAGCACTGTGAACCGGCCCTCCAGAAGAACTTCTGCTGTACCATTGCTTCGAAACTGTCTTGTTTTACCAGGTGAGAGCTAGCTACCAAAAGAACTTTTTTTTTTTTCTTTTTTTTATAGTCAGCACCTGGAAGAAGGAAGGAGAAAAAAGGAGATCATAGACAACGCAGTTGAAGTGCTAGAGCTCCAGAAAGTGCAAAGCCAGTCTAATGTGAAACAAATACAACTGTAAACTCAGCTCTTTCCTGGAATATGGGGACACAATATATTGCACTGTTCTACTGTGTAAAGCTGCAGAAGTTGTGGATTTGATTTTAAAGCACTTAGAATCATATTTACTAGTCTTCACCTGTACATCAGCAAAATGACCTTGAATGGTATCATATTGTTATTATGGTATTATCAGTGCGTAACACTGCACTATGGTAAGGTAATTTAGAAGCTGTGTTAATTAATTGTGCCTATTTTAATTTTTTCACATAATTCTAAAGTGCAGAGGATAACTCAGTTGCTATGCTAAAAATTTAATGAAGATACATCAATTGAGGCTGAATTCTGTGTATGTATTTTGTGTTAGTGTATATGTGCACCTTCTTCAACACATAATATATACTTGCCTGTGGAATGGCATTAAAATTAATACAGTATGATACAATTCAGATCAATTCAGTGCTTTCTTGAAATGAAATATAATTTTACACATTTTTGTATTGACGTTTTTTGTTCCTGAAACCATGTCCAAAGTATTTTTCTTGGACTAAAAGTCACTGTGGGCTCTCATCAAGCAATAATGGACCATGCTGGTAAGGAAATAGGTCTCTTTAGGGGACTGTTCAAATGGTGGTGGCTAAAGCAAAATCTTGAATTCTAAAAGAAATAGAGGGTTAGGTTTGGGGGCTTTTTGTTTGTTTTTAATAGCTTATTGATTATGTTTGTAGGTGAATTTCACATTCCTTACTGAAGGGGATGGAAAAGTTACAATGCAAACAAATAGCAGTGAGTTGTTTTAGAATGTCAGCCTTGAGTTTTGGTTTCTGTGCTTTTCTGACTTGATTGGGTGTAGTGTTGGTTAAATTTTTATGGATTAGAGTTCAAACTTTCTTTCTAAACTCTCAGTAAAATATTTAAATAAAACTAACACAGCATCCATCTAAAAGTATTTGAGTTCAAATATTTGTTTAAAAAACTCAGTTGAATTAAAATTATATTCCGTAGAGATTCATATTTGGCCACAACTGTTCCACCTACTATGGTTTTATGGCAAAAAAAACCAAAACCCTGGTGTTTTGGCTTAGTTTTCTTTCTTTTTTTAATAGTTCTTATGATGACAGTTTATTTAATGTGGTTAGGAGACATAAAACCAGTATTATGGATGTTTCTGTGCTTTAAAACCCAAGATTAATGGTTCATTTCCAGTAAATTAAGCACATAGTTAAACATCATCATAATCCAGTCTTTGGTTTTTAAATCTTCAATTTGATATTTTATATAATCCATTTTATCTTGAAGGTCTTCATAAATTCTCTAGTGGTCCAATACATTTTTCAGAACACAAGAAAAACATGGAAAAGACCAGACCCTGCTACCTCTGGCATTGAACATATCTGTGCATTTTCCCCTCAGAAAACAAAACCATTCTTGATTCTTCATTCACTTCTTTCTGAAGTGTCCAGGGTCACAGATTTGGATTGACATAAAGGTGGACTTGGAAATGGTTTATTTTAATATACAGTATTTGAAGGAAGTAGAAAAATTGTCATCATAAACCACATATTCAGAGAATATTTTGGGGCTCTTTTTAATGTATATGCATATTTCCCAAGATGAATAAAAGATGTGCATGTGTCAGCTGGAAAGTAAGTTCCTTTACAAGTCAAATATGGTCTGACATACTTTGTTGTTTGTTTTGTTTTAATTTATTTTATTTTTTTATATAAAAGTTGATTTCTATAGATGAATTTTCCTATGGTTGTCAGTATACACAGATTTTTATGACTGTATTGCAAGTCACTGGAAAATGAAGGGCTATATAAATTCTTATAGCCCTCTTAACTAATTGTGCCTGTATAATTTAATATTTTGTCTAATATAAAACTTTTTAAAGCAAAGTTTTAAAGGAATGGTTTTTATAGAAAGGCTAATTTTTAGATAAAGCAAAAGAAGATTTTTAAATAAAGTTTGTTTTAAAGCAAAGCTTTAACTCTATAGATAAGTCCCGTTCTAACATATTTTTATGATACAAGAATGTTTTCCTATCTAACTTCTTCCATCTTATTTTTCACAGTATTTTACACATGAAGAGCATGAATTATTTTGTGTGTGAATAAGTTTTAATGCACATTGTACTTTAAGAACACTAGTGTGTATTTTGTTTAGAGTCAAAGTACTGTTCTCCATACTCATTCATTGTACATTTGTCTTATTCTAGTGCACAACTTTTCCTTGAAATCTTGAGTAATAAAAATGTGTTGAGGACTGTAGAATGACTAATATTTTTAGACTGTAATATCTTTTTTTTTTGTTGTTTTTGATAACAGACCCTCTTATCAGGGTGGGGTTTTTAGAAGAAAAATGTTATATTTAAATAAAAGTGTAAGTAGCTATATATTTTCCTTAAAAAAAAAAGAAAAATGAAAAAAAGTATGAAATGTAAGAATTTATTAGAAGACTAATACTTGGGGCACAAGTCTGGAAACATTTCTGTGGTTGACATTGTCAAAATAAGGTTTACTGTAGGCTTGGATGTTAATCTGTGCCTCACTTCTGAGTGTTCAGAAACCTCTTCTGTGCATGCTCAATGACCACTAGGAAAAAGAGGAAAGACTGTGATATAAGAAGTAAATGCAGAAACTGCTTTGGAAAGATAATTGTGAACATATGTGCAAAACAAAATGTTGCAGAGGTACTCAATGTCATGTGCAAGAAGGAGAAAATTGTGGGATCTCGAGAAACAGGCAAGCACTTTTCTGTTAGATAAGTAATACACTTTCTGCCCTTCTGGAATAGAACATTGTTTCATTAGCAGTGTGGCTGAAACCTCAAGACATGATTTTGAAGTCTACACAAAAGGCAAACTTGAGAACTGAAATATTTTCCCTCTGAAATTGGTGGGTGGGTTGGTTGGTTTTGGGTGATATTTCTTGTTTCTATTTTCTTTTGTGTTTCTTTTTTCCTTTTGTGTTTTTTTTCTGGAGGGGAGAGCGGGTTCTTTTAATGTTAGTGGACAAAGATGTTTTGTCAGTGTGTTTGCATGTGTTAATATAGAGGAGCGAGAAAAAAGCTGGATTAGAGAGGAAAAAAGTCAGGCTTTTTGAATTAAATTGGCAGCAGTTGGAACCAGGACCTTCTTCAATAGTTGAGAAAAATGTTATCATGTCTTCACTGCATATGCAGTTTGACCTGTAAGTTCATAGCTTTTATTATAAATTCCATAATTTTAAAGTGTCTCCCCACATAAAGTACTCATTCAACCTTTCAAAACAATCTTATTCTAAGCAGATAGACTTTTATTATTCACTAGTATTCTGAGCCATGAGTGTAATCCAGTCATATTGTGCCAGGTGCTAGCCAAACATAAAATAGCAGTCCCCCAAAACTTTAGATATCTGAAACTTGCACCTCACAGTTCTTCAGTTTATTTTCTGATAGGATTTTTTGCTCTCTTGTTCTGACAGGTTTGCATTCAGTGTTCCTGTAATTGTGTTATAAAAGTACCCCTCTCTGGGGCTCAGATAAATGAGGTATTTCTGTTAATAACGAGCCTATGGCTTCATCTGAAGTTGTGTTTAAGTTTCATGCTAAAGTTGTGCTCAAATGAGAATATGTGTTTTTGTGGTTTTCATGTTCTTGTTATTGATAATGTGTTTTGCAATAATTTTGCTTGATCTGCTTCTTTATCACTTCTGTCTGTGGTCACTTGACAAAATGGTTTTGTAAGGATACAGTGATAATACAGACTTGTCCAGGACTGTTGCTGGATGTTCTTTGTCTGTATCTTCTGCTCATTTTATTTCAGATTTATTGTTTCCATTGTTTTTCTCAGTCATGTATTTGGATTTCTTTTTTTATGTTGTAATGAGCTGAATTACAGGGTAGTATGTTCTGTTTGGAGCTAAATCAGTGACAGGTAATAGAAGAGGATGTTGTCCCAGTGTGAAGTGTAGAGGGCAGGCAGGTACAGGTGCTCCTGTGCTTGGGAGTCTGCTTTACTTCACTGAGTAGTGCGAAACAGGAGTGGGATGATGATTCTTGATTCCTTTGGTGGTCTTCCTTTCTTTTTCCCTTAGGGTCACCCTGCCTGAGAACAAATAATCTGAACTCATACTGGAAATAAAGGGTTTTCAGCTTTTGGTGTTTTGGGGACAGATAGGAGAAGTAAAATGTATCTCTCTCACTTACATAACTAAAATCACTCCATTTTTGCCTTTAATGTTTTATCTGCTGAATTACAGCATTCCTGATAATATTTTTCAAAAGAATTTGTAATAGCATAGTTCTGAGCATGCCCAGAAGCAAAGGTTTTGTTCCTTGTTTTGCAGTTATAAATTCATTCATTCCTTCAGCAGAACAAATCTTGTTTTAATAAAATAAAGACTGAATATGTGCTTTTGGAGTTTCTTTATTCTTGACATGGAATTTACCTTGAAGCTATTTGCTATAATTTGTTGTGGAAACACCACAGAATGCTATGGAATAAGCTCCTACTATGAAGCAGACTGGTAATTTAAACAGCTGTTCACAATGGTGTGATATCTTGTCTCAATGAAGCCAAGATTCATCCAATTCTGTGCCAGCTGAAGCAATGACACCCTAGGATGGCACTGAAAAGATGACAGATACATTTAAATGTCTAACTTCATTTTGGTACCATGAAACCAAGAAGCCCCAACCACATGGCAAGCCAGATCCCTGCAGAGCTTACTCATTTAAGAGTTTTTGAGAATGTGCTCTTACTATATGAGGGCAGGGGCTGGAAGTGTTACAGTTTTAAGCAGCTTTTTACTTTTGCATAACAGTTTGGCATCTGTAATCATAGACCAAATTAATGCAGGTAGAACTCTCTTCAAAACTCTGTGCAACAATACTTCTAGGAGTATCTGGTAAACAGATTACTGAGATGCCTTGAACAGTATAATACATTGTTCTGTACATTTGGTAGCCATTTGCTGTTTGTAGCAGTGCCTGTTTAAACCAGTGTGATCTTTTGCAGGAGCAATGCACACAGATGTGTCAGATCAGTAAATGGCTGAGAGGCAGAGGCACGTGGTTTCCTGAGGCTTTAGTAAGTCAAAATTTCAGGACATGCTTTGCAGTTTTCAGTCCATACTTGAAAATAGCTGTGTGTTATGTGGTTGGCTGAATGAAGGTAATGCTGTGCTATCAAATAACAATTAACTAAAGAAATAATTGTTCGACCATCTAAACACGGAGTTACAAACATGATACTGTAACCAAATTTTAAGTCAAGTGATTGTTCTTTCATGGGAAATAAAAGCAATTAATAATATGCTTCTAGACTATATAAGGGATATCCAGTCCAAATTGGTGTATTTGAGAGTTATGATGGAATTAATAGCATGGTTTTAGTTGGCTTGGGATTCACTGGAGTAATTAGTGTTATAATTATTGTGTTTTGTTGGTTCTGGAAGTCATAATTATTTTCTTGGAGTGCAGAGGCATTTCTTACGAAACGTATGAACACATCATTATTGCAGTTTGTGATTTAACAGTGTCAGCATTTCTAAACTTAGGTTCTTTTTTTGTCAGAGTTTCACCCGTAAGGAAAACTGAAAAACAGCTTTTCCCAAATACTGGGATTCATAAACAGATTTTTCAGTATCTCACATCCTCAAATATAAATGTACTTTAGTATATTAAATCTGGTCAGCTTCTCATATTTGCTCTGTCATACTGCATTACAGTTGGCACTGGTGCATCTAAAAATATTGCTTATAGCTTATTTAGTTATGATTAATATTGTGCAAATAACTTGCAGAATCAAAATACACCCTTGCTAGACCTTAAATACTGTGCTGGCCTGGAGATTGTGCTGTGAGAATTAACAGAGAAGCTGAAGGCAGAGTCCTTGGCATACATGTTCTGTCCTTCTGGATGCAAGGCATGTGTATGACTTGCTTTTTATTACACTGAAATTTTAAGATGAAGAGAGAGGTAAAAGTGACGCATAAGACTTAAATACGTATTTTAGATTGGAACTAGATCACTGAATATTCAGCTCTGAGGTTTTGTGGGGTTTGTGGTGGTGGGGTTTGGAGGGTTGGTTTGTTTGTTGGGCTTTTCTCTTTATAGTGTTTATCTCTGTTTTATCTGAACCTTAGCAAACAGTTGTCAAAATCCTTCTACTCCTGTAGTGGTGTGGCTCAGATTCCATCACTCTTCTGGTATGTTACTTTTACTTGCTTAGTACATGGGTAATACTTCTTTTAACAGCTGCTAGTTTCATATTTTCAGCCACTGGTAAGAGGGGAGAAATGTTTGTAACAAAGATTGTGCAGAAGCATCCTTTTGAAGGCTAAAGAGAAAAGTTGTAAGACAATACATGGCTACCAGCAGATTTTTCCACATGCCAAAAGGAGCTCTGTTAAAATTCAGTTCTAATGATGAGTAATCAATCAGTTGCCCAAATGATGATAGAAGAACTTTTCATTTTATTTGCATTAGACTCAATCTGCATACAATTAAAAATAAACATACTGACTTTTTGGTGACAGCTATTTTATGGATTTCCAAATGTGTCTAGTGCTTTAATTTTTCGATCTGTCCTAGCAAATTGTCATTTCCTGAGTTATTGCCAACACACTCTAGTTCTGATTGAATCTGGAGTCAGGGTAATAATGGAGTCAAAGTCAGCATATTTTCACCTACCACAATTAGTTACTGTTCATACAGCACTTTCTGTGGATGTAAAGAACTCTTTAAGTGTTTAATATTGTCAGGAATTATCTTCTGTATTATTCTTATTTTAGACATTAGTGTTAAATGTATTTTTAAAAATGCATGGATACATTTATAGTTTTGTGAATATAATGTGTGTTTGTCATTGATAAGCACAATATTTTTTATTTTGGAGCTCAAAGGAGAGCACTAATGAAACAGTATTTTATGTATTTTTATTTCCATTTATACAGAGTATTCACTTTTTCTGTGCTTAGCAAATTTCTATTTTTCCTCCCTCACACTCCTCCATTTTAAAATAAGAATTCATCTGCAATGCAGAGTTCTCCATCTTTATTTTCTCAGAGTAGGGTGTGATGAGTGTCATTCGGCTGTATCAGATGGTTTTATGTAATTATGTAGTTATTGCATATGCCTTCATAACTACCTCTGCCTTTGCATGGAAGGTGTAAAGGGGAGCCAAGCATCTCTGTCTGTCCCTGCTCCTTTTGTCTTGTTCTATTGCCCACCCCATCCTTCTCGAGCTCCCTATGCAGCCAGTGGGTCAGCTCCCCTTTTGTCCTTTATTTCATGTTGGAAAACCACCATTTTTAATTCAGAGAAGATGAGTTGAAACATTTTCAACCAGTTTTTTCTCTAAGAGATTCACATCCTAGTGCATGTGTGGGGAAACAACAAAAATCTGACTTGTAGTTTGGCAAGCCTTGTGTTCCCACCATCTCCCCTAAGCTCACAGAAGTGCAGTGAGGGCTGAGGTTGGCAGGCACCTCTGGTGACCATCTGCTCCAGTCCCCTGCTCACAGCGGGCTCAGCTGGAGCAGGCTGCTCAGGGCCAGCCACATCCCATGGATTCTGAGCATCTCCAAGCATGGACATTCCACAGCCTTTCTGGGCAACCAGTTCCAGCACCTGCCCACCCACACCCTCACAGTTCAAAAGGGTTTTTATCTCTGAGTTTAAACAGAATTTCCTGTGTTTCAGTTTGTGCTCACTATGTCTTGTCCTTTGACCATGCTCTGTGTGTTTGTTCCCTGGCTGGCAGCTGGACCAGTGCTTGTGCTGTGTCCCCCTTGGTGTGCTGGCACTGTCTACAGGGCTGTGGGGAACAGCTGGCACTGACACCCCTGCCCAGCCAGGAGAGATTCTCTTCAAGTGGGGAGCCCAGCTCATGAAGGTGAAGGTGCCAGTGATGACCTCTATGAGGTTTGATTTTCTTGGATTTCCCTGGCTTCTGTGGCAAATTGAGTCCTCTAAGCCAACTGTCTAAGGCTTGATCCTTCTTTTTATCCTACAGGAGTTGGGTTGTTTGGGTTTTTTGTTGTTTGTTTTTTTTCTTTCCCCCCACTAGATCCTTTCTTTGTTCTCTTGAATATTTCAAGTTATATGGATTTGCTGACTGCAAATCTAAAACTTCATAGTTGTGTGCTACAATTATAAATTAGTTACAAGTCTCTATTTCTTATGTATGTTCTTTTAATGACTTTTTTTTTTCTGTTTGCTTTTAGCTCCATTTGCTCTTGATTGACTTCTGTATTGGTCTACATTGAGTCCAAGATTTTGTTCTAATTGGCTTAGTGTTAATCTGATTTGATAAATATTTTACAAACATGGAATTCAGGATAATTTGCTGTGGCTTATTTTGTTAGAGTTTTCTTACACTATGAGTTTCTTATTGTTTTGCTTCTTTCTTTCGTATGGACTTTTTTGCTTGTGTTCATAAAGAGCTTTTCTTTGGTTTCCCACTGCTGATAATTAGATTAAATAGCTTTTAATGAAGATGGCTGGAGGGACAGGGGTCAAAAAAACCTTCTTTTACTGACTTGTGCTGCCATTGCCTTCTCCAAAGTAGTCTAGGGGTATTGTGCAAAAACCCGGGCTTTTATCACTTTGTCATTTTATCTCCTTTCTTAAGGAGAAGGGATGTCAACTCTGTAAAAATATAGGTATGTAGATTTAAAATCTTGTAGAACAGCTAAAATAGTAACATTAGATTAGCACATTTTGCCACTGCACTCTCTCCTAAACTTGCTGTGAACAAAACCTGATGAATTTTTGTCAGATATCAGAGAGAGGAAGTTACAAACATTCCCAGTGTGAGAGCTTGCAATGTTCGTCCCTCCTTTTTTGCTTGGATTTATGTTTAAGAGGGCATTTAGTTTTCATTTTCTTTTCATTTTCACAGAATGCTGTGGCATGTCTCTGTCATCAGTCTAAGTTCTTTCTCTTAGTCCATCTTAGAATGAGAGTACTGTATTTTTTCATTAATATACTTAATTATCTTAAATTTTTAGGGGGAAGTAATTAACATTTGCCAGAAAGTGACTTGTAAATCTGAGCTCCACTGTCATCAGTTTGTGTAAAACTTAGTAAATTCTTGAATTACATCTGAAGAGGTGGGGAAGGCATGAGTCTGCAACTCTCTCTGAAATTTTATGTAAAATTTTAGGTGAAATATCTAAGTTGAGTTCTTTTTCTCCTTTGTCTTTCTTCAGCACTTTTTAAAAGAGCTACTTTGTGCTTTTAGCAATGTCTTGGCAGTCAAAATTCTCAGCCTGTAAGTGGATTTGAAAGGATGGAGTACTGAAATTCAAGCACAAGGTTGACTTGGTTTTAACTTTCATTTTCATGTTTTTAATACTTAGAAGCGAAGAGGACTACCACTTGTATCACAAGTGCTTCCTACTTTCAAGGAACAAAAATTTTCTTTCTAAATCATGAATTCCAAAGGTATTCGTATGTTAAGTGTGGGTGCTTTGTTGAGGAAAGGTTGTGGTAATTTTTATTTTTATTTAAAATAGATATTTAAACTTAATGGACTTGATGTGAGTGGAGGTCATGTAGCATCTCAGATGTCAAGAGATCATTTTGTAAGCAGCCCGTAGGGGGGATACTTGGTCTTTTTCAGCCTCTTGGTATTATGCCACTTAAGGCACATAGAATTTCTCTTGCAATTGCAAAATACATGTCTACTACACTGAAAATTAATGTTGGAAGAAGTACTAAGAGGCTAGAAACACTTTTCTTGATTAAAAAAAATGGTTGCATATAGTATGAAAGGCCGTGATGATGGCATTCACTGTGATGTCAAGGTTTTCTCCATTCATATTTGTGCATGTACTGGGCTTATTTGTCAGCTAGAAAGTGACTAATTGAAAGATGGGTTTGAAACAAATTATGCTGAAGTAACTGAGATTTGGAAAGTTTGGATGTGGTTCTTAATTTTGCAGTTTGAGTATGTGGATTTAGTAAATACAAAATTAGCTTTAGTGTTGCTCTGTCTGTTCCAGTTGAAGGAGGGCAATAGGGCATGAATCCAGTAAGCGGCAGCCCAGATTATCTAAGAGCTAACTTCTGTCATCAGCAAGCTTCTGCCAGTTCAGGGGGACCTACTTCTGAGCTGGATCTGAAATCTGTAACGTTTTGTGCTGATTCAGAGCCAGAGTGCTGCAGGTACAGCAGAATATTCGTCTGTGTGCTTGGGCTGAAACCAGCTGGTGTCAACACAGGGACCTTCAGTGCCAGAAAGGAGCCTGGGTCAGGTCCCAGGCATGATGTGCCGTTCCCTGAGGTATCCACTCCACTATTCCTACTCCAAGAATGTTTGTTCATTTTACTTAAAGGTATGAATTATTTTTATATACAGTTATCAGTAGTGGAAAATCTTTACAACTACAGCACAGTGATTTTGACACGAGTCTACCTGCCTAACCCAAGAAGCTGAGTTGCATTACAATTTCTTACCTGCTGCTTCCAATTCAGAACCTATTTGGCTTGCTTTTCTTCAGTGGCTTACGTGTTGGGTGGTGTAGAATCAAAGACCACTTCCTATCTCTGTGCCTGGAGCCAAAATGCGAATTCTTCCCGCGTTCTTGACTGGTGCTCTGATAGTATGTATCACAACCCAGGCCCCTGCACAGCCGGGCTGCCAGCCTGTGTTCTCCTCCCAGCTGCACAGCTGCTTCAGGCAAGCTAACTATAGCTTTGTTTTCCTGAGTGGTATGTCAAAGCCATCTATTTATAAACCAAATTAGAAATTGCCTTGGAACTGTAATTTTTCTTTCAGGCTTCACTTCCAGCTATCCAGAAGCTCAATATTCCATATATGTAGATTTGGCTATAAAATTTGGACTTGTCTGAAAAATAAAAGGTAATATATTAAAAAAGTCAAACCAAAAAAAAACCTGTTAAATGATAAAATTTTGGAATATAGATATCAGTCAAAAAACATTTAAAAATATTTTTATACTTTACCTGTAAGAATCATGAAGGATTAATAAAATAATCCACTAATAAAATTATCCATGTTTACTTTTTCCATTTTCCATATTTTCCAGTTAGTTGCTTTTCTTGAAAGTAATTCTTAGTAATAAGCTGGTATTATGCTTGTTTTAAAGGCCAGAAAAATGATGTAAGGTAAAATGCTTAAGAGAAACATTTTAAACGTGTTCACTAATTTTGACATCCTTCAGTTTCCAATCAAAATGCATGCTGACTAATGCTAGAAGTTTGAATGGCCTGGATGCTGGACCCAGTATTTGCTTGATTTTTATGAGGATCAGGCCCTAGGTAACTTGAAATAAATATCAATAAAAATGACATTCAACATAAATGGAGATCCTTGATCATGTAGGTTTAAGCAACCTTCCCGAATCCACAAAAGAAACACAAACCCTCCCATTCTTCCTGATTTATAGATCAATATATCAGTATTGGATAGACCTAACTTTTCTTACTACTTTGTAGGAGCCTGGGTAAAGTTGTGGAATTTAGATCTGGATTAGATAGGCTGAACTACACTAAGGCCTGTAGGTAATATTTCAGTCTGTAAGCAGCCAGCCTTTGCTCTGCAGAGCCATTCTCTGAACATGAGAGTAAGGCAGCATGAGGAGTCTGCAGTTACCCATGGGTAGGTGATGTCAGGAGTCTGTGCAAATGGTTTTGGAAGGGTTTTCTGTATTAAATAATAGACTTCTCTTGCAGATTAATCTCCTATAACTAAGCATTTTCTTTTAAATACAAACGGCTCTGTGCCACTTTTAGAACACTTGGATTACTTTGTTAAATTATTAACCAGTTTTTATCATCAGTAGGGGAGTTTTTATAGAAACGAGAGCAGGTTCTTACTCACTAGTTATTTTTAAAATGTGCCAGTGTGAAAACTTGTACTTGTGATAAGGCTCATGAGGCGTAACAGAGCTGTTGTACAGATTTTAAAGGAATTAAAAAAATTAGAAATAGAAAACATTCTTTTTAGGCATAAAACTCCATCCAGGTTTGGTGCTTGCAGTGCATTTGATGTTCTGCTTCTGAATGCTGAGGCTGTTCAGCAGCTCTTGGTAAGTTTTTATTATGTATACTAGCTATATATATATATGTATTATATATATATATGTATTATATATATAGCTAGTAGGCTGTGAATATTGAAGCAAGGGGAAAACAGCTATTTAAATCTTAATTTACTGATAAGTATTTTCTGCCTTGACACAAGACATGGCAGTAGGCTGTATGTCATCCTCTTTCTCTTCTGCCTTCTCTATCACTTGCAGTAGGGGCTGCAGGTAGGGAAGCACTGAGATCTTGTTTTGCTTGAAGGCCTGACAGGAGAAAAGTCCAGCTGTAGGGCTATAGCTAAGTGGATTACTGTCAACTAAATATTTGGAAGACCTTACTCCCATGTTCTCCATGATCTATCTGGAGGATACTAATCTATCCATAAATTCCAAATCCTGGGGTGCTGAAGTGTGGTCGGGCATGAAGAAGCCTCTGTAATGATGTCTGCCAGCCCCTGAGCAGCTCAGCTTCTGGACAGAAAAGACATAGGGTCTTGCAGAGCTGTAGCTCCATCCTCTTTGGTAGGCAACCAAAAACAAAACACTGTTTTTCTCAAAACTGTAATGAAACATAATGCAAGAATATATCAGAATCCGCCAGAAAATTGAATTACCTTTCTGCAGAGTGCAACTTGTCTGTTGTAACTGAAAATATTTTGGTAAAGGATGGTGTAACAATTTAGAGTTGAGAGAGCGTGGGTGTCTCTTCCTCCAAGGCCCTACAGCATTACTTTTTCCAAATAAATTTAGAAGTCCCTGTTTTACATTTCACATGCCTGTTCCAATTTTCCTATTCAGCAGGTTAATCGTGAAAGTGTGCTGAACAAGTATGGATTTCATGAAGGTGGTTTGTGAAATCTCTCAGAACTTGCATTACATGGCCATTTTTAACTAGTGTCAGTGTGGCCAAAATTAAAATTGAAGATTCAATAATATCACTTTCAGTTTCTTATTGTGCTGTGTTGTATTTCCACTTTTCTTCTTTGCACTATGCAAAACCAGATTTTATCTTCAGTGGAAAATTACTACATTTCAAAAGTGTATATGGATATATGCTTTGTGCTGTTTATATAGCAAAATGCTCTTCTGACATTGGCAAGGCATATTCAGCAGATGGCTGGGGCGAGTCTAATCCTCTCCCTCCTGGCACAAGAAATGCTAATTACTATGTGCCTTGAGCAAAGAGCCTTCTAGATATTCAGCTGCCTTTCCAGTTGGGGCAGAAATATCTGATGGAGAATGTAATGGAAAGATCTCCATGTAAATTCCTAGAGGACATCTTTACTGTAAAAATTAAAAAAAAAAGGGAGAAATCTCTACTATCTCCAAATGTCAGTTGTAAAAGTAGCAGGCCTTGCTGGCAGCCTAATGCAGATCATACCAAGGATTCATGCTGGGTGGAGCTTGGGTTTGGCAGGATAAGTGGGAAGAGATTACAAATGCATTCATCAAAACAGAATCAGTTTTCAGGAGAGGCAGCAAAGGATATCTCTGTCTCCTCCTGACACAGCCATCTGAGACCTGTGAAAGATGTGGTAGGAGGGTTACCAGATGAGCATTTGGCACTTCTTGTCTCATTATTTGCAGTTTCATTGAATTGACAGTGAAGCATTGCAGCAACAGAGCCAGAAAGAGGTCAGAAAAAACTGCTTGCCCGACATGGGGAAAATCACTCAATGAAACCTGAGACATTCCACCATGAAAGTAACCCAGAGAGCTCAGATCCCAGAGCTGTTCAAACAGGGAAGGCACCCCTAGTGCTGATCCAAGGTGCTTGTTGGCAGCTGCCTCAGTTCCAACAGCGACATGACAGGAAGCCAAGGGATGAGAAAGACAAAAAGAGACAGCACTTGCCCTAGCACCCGCTGGGAGCTGGCTGTCCTTGCCCAGCTCCTGCCTTTACTGAGCCCTCATCTGCCCCTGCCCCACTGCTCAGCACGGCAGTGAGTGTGAAAGGTGACCTGGCTGCAACAGCAGTTCTGCTGTGGGGCTGGCCCTGCCTGATCTGGCAGGGAGCAGGGAAATTCAGAGAGGTGCTGACTGACATCTTCACTGGCAGTGAGATTTCCTCCAGAGAAGAGCCTGAAGATGGCTGTGGGCCAGAGAAGAGGCTCAGTGCCTGAGCCAGGTATCTGCCTGTGAGTGTGTGGTGGGGAGCCTTCTGGGCTGGTGGGAGAGAGCCAGTCACCCGAGGGTCTCCTTTGTCTTCTGTGTCTCCAGCAAAGGCCTTTGGACCCAAACCATGCAGGTCTTGGGTGTGGTGTTCAGCATTTTCCCTATGCATCCTCAGTGTCTTTTACCCAGGAGCTTACTCTGCCAAACTGATTCTCACCAAACAAGCCCTCCTACCCCTGCCCAAGCCTGTCCCCAGAAGGTTGGTGGCCCTTGGCAACCCAGCATCTGGAGTTCCTCTGTGGCAATAGGCCAGCTGGGAGGGTCTCCCTGCTCACTGTTTATGTGGGTAATAAATGGTCTGGCTGGTACAGTGGCATCAGCCAAAAGAAATCCCAAAGGGAGATTATTATTTATCCAATATCTGTGCTTTTTAGAAGTTAAAGTTGTTACCACCCACTATTTACCATCTTAATACTGTAACATACCAGCTGCTAAAGCTTCTGTGCTGGCTCTTTGCACTTGCCCCTCAAGATCTCATTTCTGCTCACAGCAGTGCCTGTAAGCTCCTGGGCTCGGGGTCATTGCTGCTGCTGGGGGCCCTGCAGGGCCAAAATTACACTGGGAGCAGCTGAGAGGCAAACAGGGCAGTCCAGGCTGTGGTAATAAGCTGGCAAATATGCTATCTGCACCCCCCTGCTCTGTGAGCATGTTATTTCCTCAGTGACCTAGTTTTATGAATAAAAAGGTCTTCCCTCTTCATACCTACAGTAACAGTTTTATTAATATTTGCCACTATAAAGAAAAGGTTACTGTGTCTTAATTTTACTAGGTTGCTTTAAAACCTATAAGATTTTATGGAAGTTGGGAGATGGCTTGTGATCAGCTGTCAGTTCTATGTGCACGCTTCTTCGAGAAATGAGTCTGTAGGGATGACTCAGGCTTGGCAACAAAAGATGTTCCCTCTGTAAAACAGTTACCTCTGAAAATGTAAGGCTGTTTCTTCATTGCTCACTTGGAGAAGGGAGGAGATGATAAGATTGCTAGGATGATGGTGAATATTTAGAATATGAGCTCTCAGTTCAGCTGCATGACAGCTCATATCAGCCAAATAACACTTTCTACCCTAACTGGATAAGCACATTAGTGCTTCCAGTGCAGATTCTAGTTTTGGCTCTACAACTGGTTGCCTTTACACATTTGTCTGGAACCAAAAAGGGTTCCAGCAACTTGCATTTAAATGTCACTGCAAGCTTATTTGTATCATATCTAAGGCCAGACTGAGGTGTGTTACCATATGCCCAAGTCTGTAAGGACTGTTCTCACAAGAGAAATAACTAAATTCACTTGGAAACCAGAGAGAGTCAGGTTTAAAACAGCTAGGCTCAAGAAATTAAGGTCATTCTTTAGCTAGCATAAAACAGGCTGATGTTTTGAATTGAACTATTGAGAGGCCAAACTTCCTGAAGCAGAAATAAAATCGGATGGGTTTCTTATGATTGTTACTTAGCAAAATAATGTAAGAGAAATACTATAATTCTGATCACATTGCTTTTGATCTAAGAATTTTTTAATTATTTTGTTACAGTGATGTCCTTGCCCACATCCACTCAGCTATTGTTGTTTCCTTCGTAAATTTTGTAGGTGGTATAATGTTGTGATATACTGTTGTATTGCTTAAACAGAGCCTGAATCAATGGATGGTAAAGGCTATTTAAAAGCAGTTTTCTCTTCTACAAGGAAAGTCAATTTATCTGTAAGCAGAATGAGCAAAAAGAGACATTTTGGGCTCAGCAGGATCTCTTTGGTTAAATGGAGGTTTCGTGGATCATGCAAATATGTTGGAGAGCACCATAAATTTTGGAATGGGGCTAAAGTAATATTAAAAAAGCCCCAAAACATGCAGGAAAACACTATCCAGGGGGAAGGGCCTTGAAATGTCTTTGGCCAGCAGAGGTCAGACTGTCCTTTAGACTGTGTAGTTAATCTGCTTTGTACCTTTGGGCGTGTTCCCCTGCTGTTTAATGCTCCAGTCCACCAAGCTCTGCCGGCTGCAGCATATTTGTTTATTTGTTTAAGAAATTCTTTTGCAACCCCAGCTCCACATGCAGTATCAGCACATGAGAACTGGAATAAAAATTAAGGATAATTCAAGTATCTCTGAGTAAATACTTTGTTTTGCAGCCCTATGGTGCAAGTTTGGTGTATGCATTTGATATGAGAATACTATTTGGTCTGAAATCCAGTTTAGTCAGCAGTGAGATTTTGTTTTTAAATTTTGGTTCTTGTTTAGGTACTTAATGTTTTCAATGCTTTGATTATCAGCAAACCAGTCCTTTCAGCTACAAGTAGGAACAGCTAATTTTCTGGAGTTGCTTGCAGTAAGCAAATATTTTCTGTTGCAAGTTAATGCATTCCTACAGTTTTCTTAATATTTATGTGAAATTCTTTAACTGTGATACTGTAGATGGTGCAACTAAATGAATGATCGGTATGGACTGCTTTTGGTGATGTCTGTCTTTGAGCAGAGGCTGGCACCTGCGTGCACACAGACAACTGTGCCATGCCCCTGGTGCTCATCTGCAGCAAGAAATTGTTCTGGCATCCTTATACATTGAAGCCCTTGGTTTCTCAAGGCAACAACCTTGAGAAAAGAAGCAACCTTCTTCTTTATTTAGGGGACTTGTAGAAAATGGGATGAAGAGATGAGGAACTGAAAGGTGGTGAGCATTTCTTAGTCATAAGATATGGATGGAATTTAAGAGAGAAAAGCAAATTAATTAATTCCTCATAAGAATTAGTTTTGTAAGTAATAATAGAAAAAGTTATTTTTGAACTATGGATTTTGAATAATAAACCTGTTCTTGGTAGTGGGGGGTATAGGAAAACCAGCACTTTTTCAGTCATGTGTGCTACAAAGATACTCCATGCAGGACAAAATAGTGCTGCTTTAATTTCCAAGGATATCTTAAAAAACATGATACATTTCCATAGTAACAACAAATAATAATGTGTGTTTAAACTTGTGGTTAACTAGTGGCATAAGCAATTCCAGAAAACCATGGGGAACATATGCTTATAGAGAAATAATAAGATCTTTGAAGAGTGACTAAGTGTGAGTTCATGTGGGTGAAAGGAAAAATGAAAGCAGCGGGGTAAAGGACATAATTTCACATCCCTCAAGTGTGGGTTCTTGACATGACAATCCACATGGGAGGGCTGTGGGTGTGAAAGAGGAGTACCCTCTTTCATGGTTGTGAGGACTTCAGGTTTTTTGTGCTATAAAGATTTATGGCTGAGATTTTTGTCCAAAAAATTAACAAGAAGCCTGAGGGGTGCATACTACAGTGGGGAAAGATTGGATCTTATTTGCATTTGTACAAAGATGACAAAGCAGAAGTAAACCCCTGAAGTATCTGCTGCATTATGGCACTGGCAGCTCAAGGCTGGTGAAGTAGTAAAATACTGTTGGGTCATGATCCTTTCTGTACTTTGGGAGATTGAAAATTTACTCGAGCTTCCTTAGGAAGGAAGAATCTGCTCAAGAAATTAATAGCAGAAATTATGCAAAACATTCACTGGGATCTGTGCATAATTTTGATGCAATGTTGCAAAACAACTATATTGATGCTCTCTTTGACAGATGGGTCATGAGAATGACCAAATCTGTGACTAACCTCTTTAAGATTTGGGAATCCATGGGTCCAGAATGACTGGCAGGGGGAAGCAGAAAGAGGAATTTCTTTGGTTGTATATAAAACTTATAAGGAATTTAGTTTAAAAGATCTTTGGTGTGGAGATTATAATACACTAATCTGTGATCCATGTCCAATATTGCAAATTATTTATGTGATAAAAAATATATTTTAGTAACTCAAATGTGTTGGGGACACACTAAGGCTTTAGTGCAACATTTGATAATACTTTGCACTGATCTTCCTTAAAAATTCAGACCATCTCTCTAGAGAAATGATGGTTAAATGTTTTAGGCTCTCCAGGGGAATGAGTGCCAAAGCCTAGATACAGCATCAAATAGGAATCTTTTAGGGTAGCATGTTTCATGTCTGATTCATCCTTATGCCTAATTAGGGAAAGAGCAGGGAAACTGGTCCAAATTTGTCTATGAAGAAAGGCAGGATGCCTAATTGGATATAACAGTTTCTGGGTTTTTTTCTGCCTGTTTCATAGAGCTGCATTTTTTGGAAACACCAGGATTTTCCTCATGTGATGAACACTGCCACTTCTCAGCATTTTTACCTACCTTTTATAGCATAGTATGACAGCAGTGATGGCAGCAGCAACAGCAGCACAGGTGTCTCTTGAATGCAGGACTGTGTACCTGAGCACAGGTACAGCACCTGCCAGTTACTGAAAGAAGAATATTTCTATTTTGGGGTGAATATTAGAAAAGCAACTATAACACCTTTCAATTCTCCTTGTCCACACCCAGTGAACCATCTTTTAAGCAGTAGCAGCTATAGATAGTAAGTTCCTTTTCCCAGTGAGGTTTAGCAGCTCAAGCATGTGTTGTACTGGCATGGCCATATTCCTCCTGCTCCTCAGGCTAATGCAGCCTTCACTCTTTGGGGCCTCTCTGTGCTGAAGGACATTTTCAACTTCAGTCTCATGAAATTTTCACCTATCACTTGGGCTTAGATGCTGTAAGCATTGAGAGCCTGGTCCTCTCTACCAGTAGAGGGAATGAGCTATTAGTGCTAGTGTTGCCACAGGAACAAATGCAGGGCAGAAGAACAAATGGGTTTCTGTAGGGCATGAATGAATTTAGACTGGGAAGGAAGAGGATTTGCTTAGTGATTCTAACCATGAGCTTCTGCAACAGCCTTCCAGGGGCAGCAGAAGGACAAACCCCCCAGTTACTCTTGAAGGCAAAGTATGGAATGAACTGTGCAGTGGAATAGCTGGGGGCTGAATTTGACGATTCCAGAAATCCCTTGCAGTCCTCTTCTCCCCTGTGCAAGTGTGTCAGGGAATGAGTGATGACATCATCCCTCCCCTTTCCAAAGCTGCACTGGAATAGCTGCCATCTAGCTTTTTTAGAACCTACCACTCGGAAATGTTTGATCAGCTGTGGCAAGTGCCTGGGATGTGAACTCCATGCATTTATTTTGAAGGAGATATAAATCAAAGTACATATCAAGTAAGATTTCCCCTGCCACCCCATCTTACTTTCTTGGCACTATTTTTACATTTTACCTCACAAGAATGAAACAAGCTAGCAAGGAGCAGGCTGCTGTCACAGCCAGAGTTAGAAGTGCTTGCTTATAAGAGCAGCCTTTTTTTTCCCCTGCTGGTGGCATATGTGTTGCTTGCTAAGTATATCTGTATCAGAATAGTTGACAAATCTGTTCTAGGTAGCCTCATTGACCAGCAGGTTTGTGCTGCTGCTGCTCTCTCTCATTAATGATTTGGACAATATGGTGAATAATTGGAGTTTTTAGTATTGGAATATTTCGATCGATGACATAAACCCTCACTGCAGTGTCTTGTGTACAATTTCTTACATGCAGTTGCTTAAAAGCTGCTGAGGAATCCTACTAAGCAGCTTGTAAAATCCTTTGGCTATGTAGGCTTAGTTAATTACACAGGAGGACATGGTGAATTTATTCTGAAATCAGTCTGGCACGTTTATCCAAAATAATTTTTCCTGTATCCAGAATTAAAGGATTGATTTAAAGTTTCTCCTGGATGCAATTTGAACTGCAGTTCATAAACCCTCTGACCCATTTGCTATTAGCAACACAGCCGTGTTCCATCTCCTTCCCTGCTGAACACTGGTAAGATGTATTCTTTTTATCATTTTACTTCCTTCACTTGACCTTAACATTAACATTTCACAGTGTTAAGGGGAGAGGGCTGGCAAGTATATCCTAATTACTGTGTATATTGTATCCTGGAGTGCTGGAACATACAGTACTCACAAAAGTTCATTTGAGCAGTACCACTGATGAGCAGAGTTATTAATGAAGATATGCACATATATCTCAGTAAATGACTGACAGTTTTGAGAAAAAAAAGTGACATTTTTACTGTATTTCATTCTATAGTATTACTGTGTTTAAAATAATGTTGGGCCCAATATTGTAGATAGTTTCACTATTGTATATAGGGGGGAAAATTGTTTTTTGGGGCTCTGTTGAACCACAAAGTAACAGGAGAAAGTTCTTCCTCTAAAGTGAATGAGGTTGAAATAAAGATGGAAAAGTGAAGGCTAATGGAAACCCATTTCTGTTAAATCTACAGTTTGGAAAGTGATGTCTGCTTCTGAAGAATCTAGAGTCAGTGCTCTGTTTCCCGAATCTGTCCTATGTATTTGTCACATTACTGTATCACTTAATGCTTCCCTGCCCCCTCAGTTGTTGAAAAGTATTTAAAGAGGCTAAAATAAACAGAATAAATGAAAAGTACTGATTTTTCTGACTAAATCCTGTGTTGCTGATGCATTGTTAGGTGGTGGGACGTGTAGCAAGATATGGTCATATAATTAAAAAAAATTCTAACAGCAATATTCTCTTTCACTCTACTTACTGGGGAGCTCTTTAAGAATAGCTGAACATGGAGAATTGGTGAGTATTCAAACATGAATGATTAAAACTAGCTGTGCTAATGCAATGCATTGTTCATTGCAGTTACCAAGTTTCTTCTCGGTATAAATTATCCATACTTACACTGCATATGATACAAAGAAAGGAAATATAGCTGGCATGAAGTTTCAGTACAGCCTTGTCTTCACTGTTAACCCCCTGTAGAGAAGTAGAGAACAGCTACCCCCCTCTTTTGCATGCAGATTACAGGTTGTGTGCATTAGTTAGTGCCAGCTAATGAGGTCCTATTGTTAAAAGTCCCCTGTGTGATTACTGCTTTTTAGACTTGGGGTGCTTGGTACCCCTCCTATGGCTGTTACATTTCTTCTATTATTTACAGCATAGCTGGGTTATTTGCTACTGCAAATAAAAAGGAAATTTCCTTTAACAGGGGGCTGTCATTTTGTCCTGTGTGTAGAGCACAGAGCACAGCAGGACCCTGGCCTACAGCTGAGCCTGCCAGTGCTGCAGTAATGTGAGTAAATCAGAATCAGACTTGACCACTGCCCTTCCCTGGGAGCAGAGGGCAGCAATGGCTGCTTCTGCCGTGCTGTTTGTGCTGCCTCTTCCCCATGTTCATTCCTTTCATTGCCAGAGTCAGTCTGGAGCTGCCCAGCTGGAATCACCTGCTATTCCTGAAGTGACAGACTATGCTGATGCTTTACTCCTCTGTAATGACCATCACTATTGTAAATTTGATAGCCAGTGTTCTTATGGCATCCTTGCAAAGACTTTTTGATAAATCAGACACCCATGTTTGCATCTCCTGAACTTGTCTCCTTCATATTCCATCTGCAACAGAAATACTCCCCTTTCTGTTAAAATGGAAACCAGTTTTTCTCTGTGGGGAGTACCCAGGAATATCCCACTTGTTTATTTGTTACAGGACTTCTTACATGGATTCTCGAAATAAATGTTAGATAAGAGACTATTGAAATCTAGAAATTATCTTTATTATCTAGTAAGATACTGTCTTATTGTGCTCACTCAGAAAGATCAATATTCTTTATGTTTTGTAAGGAACAAGTTCTTTAAACCTGTATTTTACAGAGAGACTTTCCCAGGACAACTGGTAGGTGACTTTTTTCAGGTGACATCAGAAAAGGCATTTGATTGTGTTGGAAGGTTGTTATCTTTATGGCTGGGTTAACAGAGTCTGGACTAACATCTCCCAGCTGAGTATCAATATGAACAGCCAAGATTATAATCAGCAGGTTGGCATCCAAAGCCTTTTTTATTTGAATTGTAACATTACAAAATTTCATCCCATGTGCTCACTGACCCCACCCTGATAAAGGAGGAGGGAATTGGAAAGCTCTGGGCAATCATCTGAAGTTGTGATGTGAAGTCTGTTTATCACCCTGATAGAAAGTACGTGTGTACCTTGCATGGCACACATTTGCTCCCCAGCCAGTCTTGAGGCTCCGGCTGTCAGTGTTTCCTGTGTGCCTGGGACTTAGATGTTTCAATTTCTTTCACTGGATACAGATGCTGCAATAAGCCACACTTCTGGTCTTTTGTTTTCAGACATCTGCAGTGCAATCTATCTGGGATTATTTCATAGTGTCTTTCAAAGTTGAAAGCAAGTTCAAAAAACAAAAAAAAAGAAAAAGCAGATGCCATTTCTAGTTGGACATTTCATCTTGAGCTGATTATGCTCTGTGAACTGCATATGGCCATCTGAGGGTTTCTAGCAGGTTTATGAGCCACAGCTTGAGCTACATGTCCACCAGGGCTTTGGAGAGTAAGCATGTCTGCTTTAGATGGTTCTTCAGGTGATCACTTCTGCTGGAGACTTGTACATGAGTTAAAAGAACTTCAAAAATCTTTGCCCTAGACCACCTTTGGACAAATAGGCAATCATTATTTTCTACCCTCAAAATTTGGCCAGCAAAATCAGGACCTAAGAGTTTCAGAAAGCAAGTGTTTCCAGCATTCATTGTTGCTGTACTTGGGGTTTTTGTGTGGTAAAAGTTTCTGGATTTTTTTTTAATTGCATGGTCATTCTATTGTTTTTCTCTTTGCTCTTAAAATATTTTCTAAAATTTTATTTATTTTAGATCTGAATGCATCAACATAAGCAATACTTTATTTCTTTCTGTTTATATGTTTATGGGAAGAAACATGAGCTGCTGTTGTTTGAAATATTCTAGTGATATCTAATGATGAGGAACAGCTGGGCTGGGTGGGCTGCATGGAAAATGTCTGGAAATGTGAGCCTTAAGGAAGACCATTTTATGCAGAAAACTTGTATAGCTTTCTCATTAGACCTAGACAAGAGGGAAATCCTAAGGCACATTTTCTAGGATTTTTTTCCCTGGTGACACCATGGATCTGTCTATTCAAAGTGTTTGACTGCTGTTACACACCTAGATCTTGGGTTTCTACAAGCAGCATCTATTTAAGGTAGATATTCAGAATTAGTTTTTAGAAAAAGTAATAACACTACTGTTATAAAGTAGTCTGCATGGTAATGATCTGTAAAACTGCTTATACTTTCTAAATTAACAATGATAATGCTGTAATGTAGAGAAAATTATGTGAAACAGAAAACGACCTATCTTTCTGGAAATCCATGTGGTATGCAGACTCAGGTTAGAAGATGTAAACTGACAAATAAAAAGCAATATCCAGACCAAAAAAAAAAAAAAAAAAGAAAGAC
>VZRX01000049.1:144155-180264 GCA_013398075.1 Notiomystis cincta
GTATATGCTAGCAGTCTCTGTGATCATGCCACCTATTTGTGTTTATACTTAAACTGTTTTGCTCTGCTGATTCAAAGCAGCTGTAAACTCAGTTCTGCCAGGCCAGTATTTGCAAATGGGCAAACTGGTGAGACAACAATATACATTTACCAAATGTAGAACAGAGAGAAAACATAATACTGGTTTGCCTCTACATTATTTTAGATGTCAGCTAGGAATATTATTGTTTTAATTCTTGTTCAGAGTTACCGCATTTTTTTAATAAACAAAACCAGGCTTTAGCTAAGATTGTTTAATGGCATTAAAGGTATTTAAAGTACATGACTTTTATTTTTAAAAAAAGAAGCTTGACAACAAAGCTCTGTGACCCCATTGAAAGGGAAATGATAATTATGGCAGCAAAGAATGATAAAGTAATAAAGGAAATGTCACAGCTGATTTTAGTCACAATAGCAACTTAAAAAAATTATATTGAAGAACTTTCTGAAAGATGATGAATAACTTTGTTAAGAAAGAAGATGAAAATTGGTGCTGCTTTGCGTAGTGCAAGAATGGAAGAGAAACATAAAGGGCTTATACTTCGTGGGGAAATTTCCAAAGGAGAACAGAACTGTGGGGTCTGTTATAACAGAACTGTGGGGTCTTATAAAAGCTAACCCTCATATTATTCTTGCTGTAAACTAACTAGAACTTGATATATCTTCTGTGACATACCTGAAGATTAATTGTGGTGTTTAATAAAAAATAAGGGGTTTTTTGTCTTTTGACTAAAGGGCTTAGTCATAATATTCCAACTTTGTGTAATTATTAATACTGTATCAAATTACTGTATAAGCATATAAGATAATAAGAATATTATCAGGAAAGATGCTATGAAATTTAGATCTAATCTCTTCAATCCTGCTGCAACAGTGTCTTCACAAAAAGAAATTCTTGGATCATCTCTTATCTTCTCCTTATTTTTCTGAAAACAGATAAGCATGTGTTAAATATCTTTGGTTACATTTATAACAGTACAGAGAAAAACAGAGAATACAGTTTATCTGACAAGGACTAAATATCCTGAAAGTTAAACTTAACTCCCTATGCAAGACAAAGTAATGCTGATTTTTTTGTATGTTGACCAGCATCAGTATTTATAAAGGTTTAGCTACAGTGCCAAGTACAAAGCCATTAGATGTGAAGGGATTACTTTGAAGGAGTTTTTCATAATGTGTAATATGAGCCTTGCCATCATTTTCATATTCAAAAGTGTGTATTACAAATGCTTTAATTATATCAGCCTTTTAAAGGGAATGATTGCAATAACTTAATTAAAAGGACAGTATACTGCATTACTTATGGTTTTGTTACATAGCCATCTAGTTATGGCAAATACAGACATTTGTGTGAAACTTTTTCCTTGGTGTTTTTCCCTTTTTTTTTTTTTCTTTTTGCGAGGAATTAGTGTGTATTTAAAAACATGTTTTTCAGGTACCATTTGCTTCCCTCAAAAAAAAGGAAAATCCTTTAGAATCAGAATTTGGTACAAGGGCAAAAGTTTTCATATGCCCATGAGATTCATGAAAATAAGCATGTTTTCCATAACTTTGTTTTTCATAGTCACGTTTGTCGTATAAAAAACTCAGTGAATGTTTTGACAACTGTGTGTTTCTGTTTGCAGGCTGTACATCTGGCCCAGGCAAGTTTCCAGATTGAGGCCTTTGGCTCAAAATTCATCCTTGACCTCACACTGAATAAGTAAGTGCATGATTTGAGGTTTCTTTCATTCCTGCTCTTATCATCTTATGGTACAAGGTAATCTTCCAAGATCTGTTGAAAAAAAGATGCTGTTATTAAAGTTTATTAATACAAAACAACATTTAACAATTTTTATGTGAGATAACGATAACCCTTGCTGACACCCATAACATAGATACCCTTACAATTTTATTGTTCATGGTAAAATAAATCATGATAGATGGAGAAATTCCAATACTAGTATTGTTTGCAAAGTGTGGATTTTCTTGTGCTTTTTTTTACTCATTGATGAATTATCATGAGATGTTTTAGTTGCTCAAGTCAGTGTGTAGGAATACTGTAAATCCTTGTATGAATGGCTCCTCTTTACTCATCTGGAAAACATGCTATTGTCACTACAGTCATGAAGTTCCTAATGGTGTGGCTGCACTGAAAGGTGCAGCTAGGGTCTGTCTGCCTGTAAGACAATTTTACATAATTGTCAGGTCTAGAAGAACTGACTTGCAATACAGGGCAGTGGTGGTTTAGTTGTTTATATCCCACATGTTTTTATATCACTGCTGAAGGTATCGAACTATGATTTTCTAAAAATTGTAATGATGGTTTTTTTGCCACTGAAAGTTTAAGAATAAGGTAGAAGTATAAAATTCATACTAATTACTGAACAGGTAAAATGTAATGCTCAAAAGTGCATTTGCCCCTTCTATGGCTCTTGAGACTTTCAGCTTGCTTAAAAAAGGAGAAACGAATTTACAGAAGCAATTGCATATCGATTTTAAAAAGCATTCCTTTGATCTTGAGGTTCATATATGGTCTTTTTTGGTCTTAAACTGTCATAAAAGGGAAGTTTTGTTGGAGATAAAGATGCAAACTCATTATATCAAATAGCTTTTCAAGTTATGGCTTTATAAAATTCACAGAACTTATATTTGCATATTTTGCTTCTTGGCTGCTAATTATCAGATATTTTGCTGTAAAGGTGAACTGGAAATATTTTCCTTCATCCATGCATAACTTTCAAGCTAGATTGCTCTTGCATTTTCATCTTTCAAAATGGTATGTGAAGTCTTGAGTGTCTGGCAAAAGATGAATTAGTGCCAAGGCTGGGAATGTCACACAGAATTGAAGGACAAAGAAAGCTTGAAGATAACTGGATGTTCTCTAGGCTCTGGAAGAATTATAGTGTAGTGCAAGACTGTTGTTTTATGAGAGTTGAACCAGTGCATAGTAATTCCAATGGATAATCATGACATATTTGTGAAAGGAACCAATATTTAGGGCCCTGTAAGATACAGGGAATTCCTCCCTTGGTCTGCTTTCCACTGCTGCTGTCTGCACATCCAGCAAGTAGTGAGAGTGAGCGCACATTCCCAAGATAGCGCTGCAGGGTGGGGTATGGCTGGTCATACAGAAAAAACACTGTCTTTACTGGCACCACATAAACAGGCTGACAGCACTTAGGTGAATAAGAAGAGAACAGGCTCATAAAGTTCTACAGCTGATGAGAACTGAAAGTTTGCTGGTGGAAGGTGGAGGAAACACCAGCCCTGTCCTGATTCATGGGCAGGCCAACGTTCACTGATGCAAATGTTAACACAGGCTTTAAGTTCATCCAGTATTTGTGCCTAGGTTTGAGGTCTCTTACTTGGCCACTGTCTTAGGCCTTAGTCTTTACAGATACAGGTTTCCCTATAGCTGTTGACTGACTCAAGTTTTCTTGCAGATCACACCTATGCAGAGTAGAAAGCAAAGCCACAAAGAGAGTATTACAAGTAGGACTTAACATAGGACAGACATCAGTGATCGGGGCAGGCCTGTGCCAAACAAGCCAACTGTCTTGCAGCTTACACTAGTGACTCCTTTTAAGGCCACTTCCTCTCCGTTTTCTGCCACTTGTTCTGTCCTGATTCACCTTCTCTACCCTCAGCACATTCCCTGAATCTTCCATAAAAATGATTGCACATATCCAAAGTCCAGGCAGACATCCTGAGATAAGTTTGTTCCTTCCTAGGAGACAAATGATGTTGTTTACCACTTCTTATCTGTTGTAAAATTCTGGCTGAGCCTCTTCAAGACAACGACTGCTTGGTTGCTTCCACGGCCCATCGGTCAGTGGCCTAACAGAGATAATAACGAAGACCAGAACTCTTATCTTCTGTTCATTAGGATTTGGGGTTTGGTTGCATTTCCTGTCTGAGTCTCATGCTGAATGGCTATTATCCAAATAACATCACAAACCTATGACATTCCCATACCCTTGCAATGTTACCCCTTGTCCAGTCCTGCTGTTTGTCCTTGCTTATTTTTAACAACAAATGGTTCATAAGCAAAGTACGGATTTTTTTAAATTGTGGCTTTCTCAGCAATCAAGAAATGCAGTGCCCATCACCTCAAAAAGAGAGAGAGAGCTTACTTGCTGTGCACTTTAGCTGAAGAAGTTCTGCTCTTGTGATATCAGGAGTGTTCTTACTGCCTATGTATAAGGTGCAGGGTGTTCAGATGCCTTACTGATACCCCTACTGCTTGCCTCTTTATACATTAGGTTTTCTCCTAGCTTCCTTAGTGGTTTTTGACTCATAAATGTTTGACTCCCCTTGCCCTATCGCTCCAGAAAATTACTTCCAAAACCTGTCCTACTTTTTGACTGGACATGATACTCTAAAACTGTAAGTCATAAAACTTGTAACATAAATTGTCAATACCTATAGACAATGATTTGAAAAAGACCCGTTCATGTGTTTCAGTTATGTTTGTGTTCAGCAAAAAGCAGCATTTTGCTACAATGTTGGGTTTTAGTTGGCATACTGGTACTGCTAATGTCTGGTCAGAAGCAAAGGCAGAACAATAACTAAAGCCTAAAATAACTACAATAACTAAAGCCTAATATCTACAATAACTAAAGCCTAAAATCGAGGATGTTTGCTAGATACAAACTGGTTCTAGTTTTTAGTTTTCTCTACCTCTGTTGGAAACTCTGTGATTGCCTACTTTCTGTGTTGCAGATGCTCTTCTTTTCACAGCAAGTGTCATAACTTGACAGTGAAGAAAACTGGATTTTCAATTTTATTAATAACTGTTGAGATTTTGTAAGAAGAGGTGGCAATCTGAAAGTTTATGGAGCATGTTACTAGAAAATTTTCCTTTGTTTTCCATCTTGTCATGGTTCAATGGGACAAACAGCTTGGAGGAAATACGAGCCCCTCAAATCCTTGAATCCAGTGTGCAGAGACAATTAATATGTAAGATTTGTATGGAGTTTGAATGGGTAACCAACTTTGCAGTTGCACAAGGTCTAAACAGATGAAGTATTGTTCGTTATCCTAAAAGTGATTTTTGATAGCTTTTTTTGACAAGGAGACTCGGAAAAAGATCAGTTTTGAACTCCTTAGCAGGGTGGGTTACTCTGAAATTTTAGACAACTTGCCCCTTGCTACACTTAAATATTTGAATAGTTTCAGGCTGTCAGTGTGATGCCAGTTATGAAAATGCATAATAATTGCAGATGTGTTGATTGTGGAAATAATTTGATGCAGAAAGTAATAGTTTTTCTAATCTGTAATGGATTAAATAATGTTTTTAGTTAATACTCTTAGTATGAAAATGGAAGATTGTGGGGCACTAATGGAGTAACAATCCCATTTGAAAAGCTAGGCTTATAATTCAGCTATGATTGTCTGCCCACACTCAATAAATTCCATAAATGCAATGAGTAACATGTAGCATTGTCATAAAACACAATTTATATAAAAAGCTTTTAAAAGTGTTCACTCATTTCAGTAAGTTCACTTTTGTCCTCAAACAATAGTGTTGTAACATTGTATTTGGGTAATCAGTGATCCTAGTATATCTGACCAGTTCCTTTTTTTATACTGATGCATTATTTACACAAACAAATGTTTGCAAGGTGCTAGCAAATTAGTTTTTTATGATCCCATTTCCAGCAATGTGTAAAAGGCTTTTAAGTTGTTGTTCTGCTCAAGGAGAAGAGTTTTTGCACATAACTTTTGATGTCCTGTTTAAAGGTAGCAGGTTTTATGTTCTAGTGTAGTACTAAAACACATTAAAGAGCAATACTACCAAAAGCAGTGAATCAAAAGTGTCTGCTTGCTGCTTTTTTGGTGAGGAGGGAAGTCAGCTGTATTTTCTGGCAGTTTGCAGCCATGGTCTAGTACCAGCCTCCAGATAAAGAGATCTCCACCAGCACAGGGGGCTGAGGCCACACTGGAACCTTCACCCATTGGGACTGTGGTGCCTGAGGCACATTCAAAGATAGGGAATTAGTTAACTGAGCTGGACAGAAAGGTAAAACCCAAAGGTAAAAATTTCTCCCCCTTCCTACTGATAACTTTCCTCAACATTTAGGGTTCTGGCAGATGGGAATAAAAAAACCCACCAAAACTAGTCTATGTTTTTTAGTTTTTCCTTCTTTTCTCTGTGGAAGTCTGTCTTTCCAGGAAGCTCCTTTTCCAGGAAAATGATTTTGTTTTAATGAAGATATCATATGAAAAATATTTGGTGTCTTTGACATGAACTGAGAAACCCCAATCCCACTTAATTTGACCATAACATGACTTAAAGATTCAAGATATTAAAATATGATGACTATTATGGAAAGTCAGTTTCTTTTGTGAAGTGCAGCCAACATTAAAGCAAATTTTATTTTAATTTTATCAAATTGTTTAAACCTTATAATTGGTGTTTATTCTTTGTGGTGTATGTTTCTGTAGGACTGAATTAACTTGAGAATGGTCCCAGAGGAGTGTACAATGTTAGCCTAATTTAAAAAACAGTAGGGCAGTAACTGAATTATTTGAGAAACTTGATTCTTGGGGTTTTTTTGCATCATTCTTTTTTAATGAAAATGGGAAAACGAGTCACAGTTTTTCAGAAGGAAACTTGAATATTTTGGACATTTCCTTAAATAAACACTTAAACATTGAGGCAATTAAATTGATCCTGTGAGATACACAAGCTAAATTAAATGTGCTAAGAGTACTGTGAAAAGTTTAACTCTAGTGAGCTTTAAAAAATTTGGTACAGATGAAATGTCAGGAACTCAGGATTTTGCAGCAGTGTGTGTGCCCTCCTATAAATGCAGTCTTGAATTTCTCAGCTGTAGGTAACAGAGCTTTACTCCCAGAGCTGGAGGGAACCTACTAAAAGTTACCATTTGGCTCAGTGGGCATTTCATGTGCGAAGTCTTAGATGTGAAAACCTCTCACCACCCTCACAATAAAGAGTTCCTTCCTTTCTGTCTAAATCTATAATTTTTCAGTTTAAAGCCATTCTCCCTTGCCCTATCTCTATACACCCTTGTATAAAGTACCACTTGTCAAACCACTTGCTTGTGGAGTGAAAACCTCATTCTGTGCACTCCTGATCCTGGATTTAATTAAGCATGGATCTCTCATCCATCTGAACAGGATTTTGAATGTCTGTCAGCTGAGATGCAACCACAGCCATTGGTTTGGTGGCTTGTTAGGGTCAACAAGCCTTGGGAAAACAAAGACACATCTGTACCGATATGACAATGCTGTGTGGCAGGCTGAGGATGTTGGTTGCCTTCTCCCTCCCATGTAACAATTTCAGGTATCAAATTCAGGAGAAGATTTGAAAGAAGGTGCTTCTCACAATAATAATTAAAGAGTATATTTTGTTACAGGATGTTGTATCTATTAAACTGTTTACAGGAACTAAAGAATTGGAAGAACTTACAGAAAAGAAATCTACTGAGAGCCATTGTAAACAATTACACTAACTCTGCTTTATGAAATCCTGGTGTCACAGATCACTGGGTGCTGAGAAGCTCCCTGAAAGATTGCTACATGTGTAGCAATGGTTGCTGTCAGACAACATGCTAAGCAGCTGTCTGGCTTGATGTATCCTTTCTTAGGTTATGTTCTTCTCACATGTAACCACTGTACTGTGGAACTGTTGTCCTTCCACTTTAGTACGTGTTTCTGGTACGGTCCAGGTTTGTCATTAGTGAGAGCTTTATGTTGAAGTGAATTCCTGGCATCTCAGATTGTTTTGTAGGCAGGCTGAAATCTTTGCTTCTGGAGTTAGTATAAAGCCTGTGTGTGCCTGGCATATGATTAAATTCATCAAACAAGCCCCTAGGAGCCTCTGTAACTGAATTTAACTTGATTCAATGACAGAGCTAAAGTTGCACAGTATAGTTCAACCAGGAAACATGGATTAAGGGAACCAAAATAAACTTTGAGTTTGCTGGAATGTACCTCTGATTCTGCTATAGTCGTTAATCGAATCTGAAGGTGCTCCAGTCAGCTCTCTGGAAGTATAAATAAGCTTATTCCACTCTTTATAAATGAAGTAATCATGGGAAAACCCCAATACCCACATGTGGTTGGATATTTCCTTTGTGGAAAGAGTTGTTTTAAATAGGCGTGTTGCCATTAGACACGAAGTATCAGAACATCTGGCACATTCAGTGAAGTGTTTAAGGGGAGAAGAAACAAGTTTCATCTTGTATCTAAAAAACCTTTCTCTAAATGAAAGAAGCTTTAGCAAATATGGTTACCATTGGATTGAGACCATTCTGGCAAAGACAGGTGGCAGCCCTCAACCTTACTCTGTGGGTTAATATCTCACAGGTAAGCTTTCCAATCTGGTGAGGAAAGAAAAGGGATCAATTGAAAAGCAATATTGAGTAAATTTGAACAGTTGTTTAAATGAAATTTTTATTTTGCCCATTGTTCTTCTAGGAAAATTCTGTCATAACAAATTGCACTGAAGTGTTTTCCATGGCACAGAACTCATCTTCTGTAATATTGTGTAGCTCTTTGTCTTCATATCCTTGTGCATAGCACTTTTTAATGTGATACCTTCTTCAGCACGGTGGTAAACAAAAATATGGTGGAACCTGACCAACACACTGCTAATATTCTGAAGAACTCTTCAGACTGCTGCCTTCAAAATGCTTGCTGAAGTAGCCAACAGAATACAGCATGTTCCATTCTCAGAGGGAGAGCTTCAGGACATAGCTAGAGAAAGGATCGTGAATTTGTTTCCTGAACTCCCTTGAACTGGCTCAGGGTTTCTTGCACTGAGAGAGGCAGACTGAGCCAGGAAAAAAAAATGGACTACTTTCTGCAGCATTCTGTATGAATATTCTAAACCATTCTATTACATCCTTTCCCATCAGTCTTTTTTGGAGAGCTATTCCCCATTTGAGGATCAACTAGGTAATTTCAGTTTTGTAGATGTTGGTTAAGTCATCCTTTTTTCTACCTCACAGACAAATGAAGCAAACCCAAGCAATAATAGCAAGACCATGCAAGGAGTGATTTTTAAATAAGTGTACTGTTTACTGTTACAGAATCATTATGGTATTAATAGTAGAAGGGAGAAATTCCTTTGATTCCATCGTTATGAGAAGGTTATCCTATACATTTGCATCATCAGTCATTTCTGCTAATTACTTGTATACACAATTGCTTGATCCACAGTATCATGTTCTGATTTTTTAAGCTCCTTCAAGATAATATAAGAAAAAGTAGTAAAACCTTGATCTGTTTTAAAAAATAAGGAATATTAGTGTATATTTAGTCCTTGGAGACACTCTTGTCGGAGCAGCTTCAAAGACAACAGCCAAGTATAGACTAATGCACGCTAGAAATTTAATAAATTCCCATAAGAATAGTGAAGTCAACAAAGTCTGTGAGTATAATTGAAACTGTTAATATAAACAAGGCTGTAGGTGGGCATTGCATTAGTACTTTGAGCATTTAACAAACTGCTGCAGCAAGGTCTCTTTGTTTTTCTCATCTTTATGTGCTACTAAACTATATCTGTCAAATGGACAAAAACATCTGATGAGTGTTCTGTTAAATAATTCAGCTAAACTATATTGCTCAGAACTGGTGCTGAGCTTGAAACATTTCAAAATAGTTAATAAATTATTGTCTGGTAATAGGTTAGTATAAAGATAATTTTAAAAATATGCAAAAAAGATAATTCTTGCTGTACTCTGATTATCTGCAGGTTGTCTACTAGGTTCCTGGTAGCTAATTTGCTTACTTATATATGAGGTATCTCTTAGTCATTTCATAGCCTTTTTCTTCATCAGGATAGTTAGAAGCCAGCTGAGGTAAGCCACTTTTTACTCCGCAGCTCTGCTGCTAATGAAAACATCAGCAGTGAAGTGTGTGCCAGGGAAGTGAATGTGAGTTCTTCAGAAAGCATCTGCTGCTTGCTTTAACAGCTGGCCTGTGTCTTCTGAGGGAGCAGCTACAGGGAATGGCATATCCCTTTGCTGCTTATTTTGCATTTCTCAGTGTAACTCAGAAGAGCCAGGGAGCAAGACAGCTTAATAAGAACTATTATCTAAGACAAACAAGGCAGAGTGGGAGGAACTCTAGAAAAGGACATAACAGACAAATTATTTTGTCATGAGTCCATTCGACATGTTGCAACTTGATGTGTTCATTGTAAAGGATCATATTAATGTGCCACTACCTAAATAGACTTTTGTCTGATGTGATCCTGACTGACACCTGTTTCAGTTAAAGCTTGCACTGTTTCTGGTGCTCATCATATTGAAAAACACATTTGCTGTACTGGATGCATTTCTGCTCTAAGCAAAATTTGAATGACTCAAAATGGAGCAAAGGTGGCAAAACACAGTCCAGTGTAGATGAGATGCAAATGTATTTTATAAAACTCAGGTCTGCCTTTCAGAGGTAACTTTAGGCATTCTGTAACTGATAATGAAGGAAGAAGAATTATTTTGTGCTGTGCAGACCCCTGCTTTATGCATGAGTTCTGTGCCTCACTCCTCAGGCAATTGTACTTCTACATGAGCTCTTAATCATTGTATTCCAGGTCTTTCTTTTTAATGCCACTTGCATAAAGAACTCCATCACACCTTCTTGGTGAAATTACAGTGCTCTTCTGTGTAGGAAAAAATGTTTGAAAGCTATTTCGGTTAAGCATTCTTTTTTTTTTTTTTNNNNTTTTTTTTTTTTTTTTTTTTTTTCTTCTTTTCCTTTAATAATTTCTAATGTCTTTTGTCAGATTTGACAGCATTAATAACAGGTAGAAGTTTTGGTAGGGGGAATTTGCAGTAGCAGTTTCATGTGTATTTTTACATCTTTGTTATTCCTGGAGTTTTTGCAACGTGTAGAACAAACTTCCTTACCCTTCCTGTCTTTTTACAGCAGTAATGGAACATTTTTGCTGAATTTTTCAGTCCTAGACTACTCTCTGCAATATCACATTTCTATACTAACCATTTATAAGCACAGTTAGGGATGTGTTTGTACTGATTTTGGTATGGATATAGAGAACAGGACTCAGATTAGAGTTATTATAGAAGCAACTGTTTGTGCATACTAGCAAAGCTGTGTGGGGAAAAACTGCAAACATACTGTTCCTCTGCCATTTCCCCCGCTTTCCCTCAATGAGATCAATGTTCTCTCAGATTAGCAGTATACATTGAGGGGTTTCTGAATGATTGCAAGCAAGGTGTTCTTTTGCATGTTTGCTAGTGTAGGCAGATACTTGAAATAAGAAAAAGTGATCCAAGGTACTTGACGAAAATCAGGTACTTGCCAAGGTAGAGGCATACAGTTTAATGAGCAGCCGACTGATTTTTTTTGTTTCAGTTGAATGTTCAAAATTCTTCATGTCCTGAAGGAAATGTTAAGAGCAAAATGCTCTTTCATAACCTTGGTGATTGTATGGCAAGCTTAAATACGTAATAATGACCAGAAACTGGTGATAAACACCCTGGTCCAGCCTAGCATGAAAAACAATTTTGTGAAATCCAGAAGTCTTATAAAACGTTTTCTACTCCACCTTCCAGATGGTGGATACTGTGTTACATTTGGCAAAAGGGTGCTTCACAAATTAAAGGTGCACTTTGTTTATAGCATGGCATTTGGGAAGTGTATCATAAACAGTAGGCCTTAATTTTCTTAGGAGGGAATTTGTTCAGCATGGAGAATTTCATTGATGTGCCTTGTATCCTGCAGATCCCAAAGGTCCACCTTGGAGCTGGCTGGCACCAGCTCTGTTGGACATGGGGGAAGCTCCTAGCAGCTTCTCAGAGAGCCACTCCTGTAGTCCCCCCCTGCTACCAAAACCTTGCCACACAGACCCAATACATGTTGGAAAGTCAGTGATGAGGAAAATGTAGAGTCTACTGGAAAAGTCTGTCTGCATCCTGGCTTTCTGTTTGAAATATATGTGTATTTACATATAGGAGTTTCCCATCGTAAGTATTCCATGTTAGATATCCTATCACGTGTGACACTGTATTTGGACACCACCTAAATTGGGAATTCCTTGGCAGTTGGAAAAAATGAGAAGCTAAAGAATGGAAAAGGTTGACAGATGAGAGAGGGTTACAACAGAAGCTCAACCAAAATCCAAGAAAAGAATATTAAACCTTGGAAAGATTCTGCAAAGAAATTTTGAGCAGCTGTTATGTCACACAAAATAGGATAAATCTGAGAGAAATGCTGTAATTAAACTATAGTTAGTTGTGAGTCAGTACACACAGTGGGAGATCACTTACTGCATATCTTATGAGATGCAAAAAGCACTAGATAGTATAGAAAGAAGTTCTGAGGTTGGTCATATAAGGTTGCTAGAGAAGGGCAAAAAAGAAGGTGTGAAAGCGTGAGCCTGATTTGGCAACAGGTGAGTGCTGATACAGGAATTAGTTTGAGAAAACCAAATGGGCTCTGTGAATTGAAGCAGAAATGTCTGTAAAACTTGGAATCTGGTCAGGACCCTATCATGTTGAGCAGTTTTTGTGTTTAATCAATCTCAGTGATTTTTTTGAATGCTTGTATTGTAATTACAGTTTTCAGTTTTCTTTTGTCACTTACCTGTAGCCTTGTCTGTACCATTCCTATCAAGGACTGAGAACAGTAGTCGTTATGCTTGATAACAAGTATGAAAAATGCAAAGAATAAAAGGACATTATCAGCACTCTAAACTTTAATTGTTTCATATATGTATGCCTTTCTAGAAGCTTCAATATTGCCACATTTAATAAGTGAATATTTGCATTGTGGTCAAGCACTTACACTATGCAGCACTTGTATTTTCTGCAGAAAATTTATAGCTTACTATGACACAAATAGAGAAAATTGAAATTATTTTATACAACTGAATTTATTTTTTAAATCTGCACTTTTTTTTTAATATTGCCCTCAAAGTGATGTTTAAGTCAATTTATTAGACTTCAGTAATTATTCAGGGCTATTAGCATTGGTTTTGAAGGCTCAGAGTGCTCACAGTGTGCTGTCTCAGTTTCATGAGGAAGGACTTCTAAGAGAGCCACTGGTAACTGACTTGCAGAGTGCTCTCTAACGAGTGCAGTGCCTGATAAATATGGCATGAAGAATTGATTTTCTGAGCCAGGAGTCCCAGAGTTAAAGTGTTATCAGGATTGCTAATAGCCTAGTCTGAGTTTGAGATACCCATTATCAGAGGTTGTTTTTAGTCGTGAATTCCCATCAGAGCTATTTTGCCACACAAGTCTTTCCTAACCATGTTTTTTATTTGTAGCAATGATATTTTTGTTTTGATATATATATCAGTATCAAACCCTTTAATGCTTTTTTTTGTGGTGTTGTTGTAAGGGTACATTAGAGGCTTCAAAAATGCTAAGGATTCTGGATCACATTGAGTAAAATCTGGTGTATTTAGTGGGGCCAGTAAACATCTTTAATTGTTTTGCTGTCCCTGGGTGCTATGCTGCAACCTTGATTGTAACAGAGTGAGATGTGAATGGGGCACTGAAGTTTTTGCAGGATGTGTACAGGCTGGCTAAGTTTAATTAAAAAAAAAGAAAATCTGTAAATTTGTGTAATTTACATATTTACATGTGTAAATTACACATTATGGAAAATTTTTATGCTTCAGAAATTTTTCTTGCCAGAGTTACGAAGAAAATAAGAATGAGAAAGTTATCTGAAAATAAAAAGTGAAAGTAAGAAAAGTAGTGTGGAGTCTGTTTTGGATCTTTTGTTGTTTTCTTTTAGGGCACATTACTACTTTTGGGGGAAAAAAAAAAGTATTTGCAGTTTGTGAAAGTGAATATATACTCTTGTCTTTGTAACAATGGTGTATTTACTAGTCTTGCCTTACATACACTCTATTTACACTTCTATATGAAATGTAAAAGCTATTTGAAAATGGTTATGAACTAAACATACATGTACTGTCAGCAAGGAAAGTTCCAAAGCCAAAGGGTATCTTTTTTTTTTGCATATTTAGAAGGTTGATAATCTAATTGTAAAGCTTAAATATGGGGGATTAGATTGCAGAATGAAATTTGCCTTCCTGTACCACACTCTGACTTCCAGTGTACCATTAAACCATTTACTGAACACAAACGGTTTGATTTTTTTTTTAAACTGATGTACAAGGAAAATAAAAATTGTTTGAAAAGGCTAACAAAACCCCCCAAACCTACCCGTAGCAGTAGAAAGAGTTCTCAGATTTTTCTCATCTTTATTTATCCTTTCTTTGACAGTGACTTATTATCTTCCAATTATGTGGAGATTCACTATGAAGATGGAAAACCAAAATTTTCTAAGGTATTGTGTTCTTAATTTGTCTTTCTGAGGGAACAGTGCTAATATGTTAAAAAAAAAAAGAGAAAAAATGTTTTGCAAGATTTAAAAACATCAGAAATGTTTTTCCACATACAGAAGATCCCACTGTGATCAGATATCTCAGTAATATAAAAGGAATTGCATAAAAAAGGAGAGCTGTGTTTTGGGGTGAGGAGTAGGCATTTGTAGGTGGTAGTAATGAAGTTGATCCATTACTGCCAGGACAATTACATCTAGTAAAATATAGGAGATGGAGGGGTTGAAGTCAACATCAGATTAGTCTCCATTAATTATTTATGTGTCCTTAGCACAAAGTGCAAGGAGAAAGAATAATGGTAATGTAAGACATTTAAACAAACCCAAAAATCTTTCAGTGACTTTTCTTTGAGAGAATTAAACAATTGTGAAACAGAAAATGGAAGGTTTAACTGAAACCTTAACCTCTGGAATTATTACAAAGTCAGCATATTGCTAGACATCCAGTTAATTTTGTTTTGTCACACTAGCTCCCAAACAATTCAGTGCCATAGGCTATTGATCCAAAGCCAGGGTAAAGTTCTGCAAGGTAGTTCAACCCTAAGGGGACCAGATCAGTCTTTTTGTTTGTTGTAGTAACAAAATGAGGACTGGAAGGTTCCTAGGAAGGTTATAAACTACATTTTCAGGGAATTACTTTTTTTATATTTGGAAGAAATGCCAAAAATTCTTGAAAACTTATTATGTGTGAATATTACCTGTATTTAGAGTGGAGGCAAGCAAGCATTCCAGTTGTATTCATGTCTTCAGAAAGCCTGGACTGTTGTTTGTTCAAGTATTAGATGTCTGCTTTATTATTTTGCCCTTGCTGTAGAGAATCTCAAAATAATACAATGCAGATTAGGGCAGAATTAAACAATTCCATTGCAATGTAATTACTGAAATATGCTGTTTTGGTTTTTTTCCACTGAAGAAAAAAAATAGTTTCATGTTACATACAAAGGAAGTTGTTTCATCAAGACTCAGTATTCTGCAGAATAGGCAAAAATGCCAAATGATGCAAGAAAACAATTCCCTCTGGCATTTAGACAAGCTCATGCAATTGTCAGCTGCAGCACTAGCATTGAGCACTGTGGTTGCTGAATCATGAATCTGGCTGGAAAATTATATTAGAACTTCAGACTCAGCAAATGGGCTACCTTTGCATGCTGCAGTAACTTGATCCAAACTTCCTAGGGGATGTTTTCTGAATTGTTTTATTTGGAAGCAATAATAAAGCTCCTGAGGTCACGTTAATCTGTAAAAAGCTTCATTATAGATAATAAAAAACCCCCAGGCCCCACACAATTTGTGTAGGAGGTCAAATAAGATCTGTATCCTGTTGTTTTGCAGTGTCTTACACTACTTTTTAGGCCTAAATAAAAGGTTGTTTTGTTTCCTGATATGGATCTAAAGAATTGAGATCTCAATGAAAAGTACTGTATTTTCTAGAAAGAGGAAGTTAATTACAAAAATGACTGAAGAACAAGCAATTTCTTTACTCAGATGATCATCTTGAAAAGCTTTGTGTGAGAAACATTATCAAATTAGCTGTTAAAAACATGTTTTATGCATTCTCACTGGTGGAAAGGTAAACACTTCCTGTGTAGTACTTTGATTTAATTATACACAATAACCTGTAAGGAATTTAAATCAGAGTAACTCATTAAATAAGGTTCAAAGTGGAAATAATGCTGTCATAGATAAAAAACACTTGCATTTTTTGTACCTTCTTGAGTTATAATAGTTACATAAAAAATGGGTTCAAAACGTATGTTGGAGTTCAGATGACATGACACAAGAATTAAAAATATTTTTATAATGAATAGTAGATTTTTCAAACAATGGGTGAGAGAACGACACTTCAGGGTTTTTAAAAATTTTTATGAGAATACATTTTATTTTTAGTTTAGCCAAGCTTATTGCTGATAGACAGTAAAGGCTACTACTTAAATGAGGTAAATGTGTATTGTTGCTGTTAGATTTTTTTTTTTTACATTGATTTTAAGCAACGGACATTAAATTTGATAATTTTGTGTGTATGATTGTTTGTTTTTAAAAATTATTAGGGAGGAGAGCATTGTTACTACCATGGAAATATCAGAGGTGTCAAGGATTCCAAAGTTGCTCTTTCAACTTGTAATGGGCTTCAGTAAGTGCATGTTCTCATTTTTTAAACAAGGCTATAAATAATTACTATTCTTGAATATTATCTCTTAATATGGGAGGAACTGAAATGCTACAGGCTCAAAGATTTTCTGATGTTTTGAAAAGCCAGTACCAGCTATGCCAAAGTGCTAGCAATTTTTTTTAGTATCATTGGAATTAGTGTTTTGGTGCTGTCTGATGAAACCTTTGAAAATTGTAAGTGCAAGTAAATATTTCCCCAGATGACTTACTGTGGTAAAGGACAAACAAGAATTGTGTTTCAGCAATTTGCATACTCAGTATTCATGTGTGATTCTGTCATAGAAACATGGATCTTTTTATTAGATTGTACAAGGAAAAAATGCAAGAAATCAGTATTAGTTACTGCTAAGTGCAACTCAGCTGTTGATTGTATTTTGCATGCTCAGGGCATGTCTTAGGACTTCCTTTTTCCAAGGTCAAACCTTGACTCCTTTTGGTACTTTACCATTGCATTGCAGTTACATTTAATGTTAGTCCATGCAAATGTGCCAGATAGCTTAAAATCCCCCAATCACGACTTTAATGACACGTGGTAGTAATGAATATATGTTTAGTATTGGTCAGGTTTTCAGCCCTAGGTTTGGTTTCATCTTATCAAAATCCATATCCTGGAGTCAAACTGATCCCTTGTAATCCTAAATATCACTTCTTTTTCTCCATGTTCTAGTGGCATGTTTGAAGATAGTACTTACTTGTACTTGATAGAACCAATGGATCTGACCCACACTGCAGTAAGTTTGGTTTTGTCTGATTTATTTGGTCTGGGAGAATGCTCAAGGAATAGCAAATAAAACTATTAGAATAAATCAACTAGTGATAGGTCTCATGCATTCATTTGAAAATGAAAAGTATTTTAAAATACTTGATTTGAATTTGTTTAAGGTAGCAAATGTGTAATTATGATTTACCTATGATTTTTCTCTGCTTCTGTTCAATCTTTTGTTTCCTAATTGCTGTTGATGATTTAGAAGCTAGGAGCAGACAAAACTGCTTCCATAGCTCATGGTTATGGACTGTCAAAAAATGTTTATCAATTTCCTCTAGTACTTGAACTAAAGTGTTTATAAATTCATTGAAGGGATCTCTGGAACTCATTCATACATGGTTGCGTCTGATTGCTCTTGGCCTACCTTGGTTCCACAAAAAATTTAATTAAGTAGATAATTACATCTGTGTTTCTTGCACTTTGTATGTCTTAAGACAGTGATCATTGTATAGCCTGAATGATTGTGATCTAGCATATTCAGATGGAAAATTATGCTGGATCAGCATACAGGACTGCATTTATGCAAGTATTTTGCTATTATTGTTTTGGTATTTCATGTTTCACATGTACAATTGCTTCTAAAACTTTAGCTGTTAATACACCTGACACAATTTCACAGACAGTAGTAAAACTAGTTGTATTTCCAACTTCTGAATGAATCAAATATTTGAGTGATTTTCAGTGAAATGATTTTGCAACATTGAGACAGAGAATTCTTAAGGTTTGTATCCTGCTTGGTGTGTAGGATAAATTGCAGATGCTGTGCCACAGTTCTCAGACTTGTCTCACTCTAGTGTGGATATGACAGTATAGTATGTGACAAATAATTAATGCTGCAGAACCAGCACGTTTTAGTGACTGGAAAGCTGAAATTAGAGTTTGAATAAAGATCTGTAAAATCATTGATTTTGATTGACTGATGCTGTCAAAGAAACTGGATCAACATTCAGAGGACTTGGTCTCATTTGGACAGTCAATTATTGGGCTATAAATGAAATTTCAGAGACATGGAAAAATATTCCATCCAAAATAATCACTCTCCCCAGGAACAACAGTACATGCTGTGTGTCTGTTTGATGTAGTACATGTTCATAAAGGTTGTAATTCTACAAACTGACAACACAGACATAGCAAATTCCTGGAGATTATACAAGGAAGAAGAAAATTGGACCTAAACTGTTTACTTGCTTGGGTGAACAAAGGAAACCAGGATATCTCTCTGATTGGTATTTCAGTAAAAATTGTAAGTAGAGCATAAGTTTGGGTTATAAAAGCGAGATACCATTTGCCAACCCAAGGTTTCAAGTTGAACTCTAAATGATTTGAAAACAGATGGGATGAATAATTTTCTCAAAACTACTGAAAATAACATAGCTACAGAGAGCTTTCAGAGGCTCGTTTTCTAATTGCAGTATGTGAGATAAATATCTTGAACACAGCCTTCAGCATGTGCTTTATTCAGCTTGATTAATCTTAACTATTAGATACTATATAAAACTCCCTCTCCTTCCCTCCAAAATCTAGCAAATATATGTAGTATGGTCTTTCAGTGTGCTATATATTTCTTATGGAAGTTACAGAAAGTAGCATCCTACCCTTTGAAAAGAATTGCTTGTTTTGGCAGGCTCTGCAGAGGAGGTGTTATGGAAGAAAAGAGTTGTTTCCTAGAGTAGATACTCAAATGTGATAATTTGGGGTATGTCAAACTTCTAAAGAAAGTATTCATTAAAGATCTTGTCCTTTCAAAGTGTGGAACACACCAATAAAACAGGGTGAAATAATCTTCTGAAGGATAGTATATTGATTGGTTTCTTGCAATTTGGTGCAATTAGATAGGATTTTTTTCATAAATGGCAATAGCTGCTTTTCATCTGTGGGAGGAAGATTTCAACCCAATATAGACTTTCTAATTTGATTTATTGGAATAAGTTATCTGTGTTCACTAATGCTAAGGCTTTTAAAGGACATTTTTAAGGTAATCTCAAAGACATCTGTGACACTTCAGTTTTGTGGGCTGGTCAATTTGCTGAAGCAGAGAGGCTCTATGATTTGCTCAGGATCACAAATAGATTGCTTCAAATCAGTACTATCCCAAATTGGTACTACAGTTGCTTGCACTTTATAGAAAAAATAATAAAAATTATAAATTTATAGAAAGAAATGCCACATTTTTCACTTGATGTTATTAATTAGAAGAAAATTTCACATATTTTTCTTACCAGGAAAGTAAAAGTAGGCCACACATCATCCAAAGAACTTATGGATCACAAGCCTCCAAGCAGCTGCAGGACCTTGGTATGTTTTTGCTTATGGTATGAGTTTTTCAGTATTGGAAATAATTGTATCTACAACTTGGGAAATGTGAATACTAGGCTAGCAGTGTCTCTATAATTGCTGATTATTTACAAAATCATGAGAAACAGATATTAACCTGACTTTTTTCACACTTATTGCAATGCAATTTAGATTTTTCAAAAAGCAGCTGTAAGATTTTCATCCACAGACCTGTATCTAGCTTTCCTCTGAAAAGCACTAAATTTAATCAGTGATATTAATGTTATTGAGGCAACAAGATGGAAGAAAAGTTCCATATTCTAAGCCCAGGTTTACAATTTCTTCACCCTTCCTTGCAGGCTTTAACTTTAGGATTTCTGAATTACTTAAGTTTTGATCTGTTTTATGTATTTTTTAAAAAGTGGGCTTTTGAATAGCAAGTTCTAATTCTGGTGATCTTAATCTACATTTGGTTTGGACAGTGTACATAAGTAGTTTAAAATAATACCATGAAATTCTTAAATTTTTACAGGGACTGACTCCAGTTCTGAATGGCCCTTTCTCTCTGAACTGCAGTGGCTGAGGAGAAGGAGAAGAAAGAGGGCAGTAAGTGTGACCCTGAGTTAAGACCATTTATAAACCCAAATTCACTTATTTCTGTACTTTTAATGTCAAAAGAGCATAGGCTTTAGGAAGCAAGTATTTTTTGAAGCTTAATATTGTCACATAATACAATTATCAAATGAGAAACCAAGATTTTTCTTCAAAAATAGAATATTTGGAAGAAAGTTGGTAAACTTTCTAAAGTGACATCAATGTTATGCATCAATTAAATCCAAAATTTAGTAGTGGAAGTGACTTTAGCATTTTAAGGTTTTTGTCTGCTTGAGAATAAATAATAATTTTGAATGAACTCTTACTACTTTGTAGATATCTGACTTTATTGTCACTTGGCTCATTAAGTAGCATGATTCCATCAAGAATCCAAACAAGGACACCCAGAACTGGATTATTGAGAGAACATAAGTGGGCAGTCCTCATGATCTCCATATGCATATGTATCAGTTAGGGCAATAATTGAGGTAAAGGAGATTAATCTGTATTTCTTCACTGACTTGCACAATCCACATCATATTGTTGAGGGTGCTTATGGTTTCAGTAATTTCCTCCCTCATTAAATCTGTGGTGAATAGTATATAATGAAGGGAGGAGGGAAGTACTGGTGTTGTCTGCACTGAACCAAAAAGAGTAGGCCCTGAACATTCTTGGTGATGTGGCTCAGATTCTCAGCCAGTGTCTAAGTTACTGAAGCTTTGATTCTTTAGGCTACTGCATTTTCTCACCCAGTTGTTTACATACCCTACAGAATATATATTTAATATGTATATATAATAAAAATCAGCTGCAGGTATTTTTAAAAATCATTACATTTTCATGATTTCTCAAAGAATTTCTTTAATTCATCAGTTATCCCGTGGTGTCTTTGAAGAAATGAAGTATCTGGAGCTGATGGTAGTCAATGACCATAAAATGGTAAGTTTATCAATTCAGTGGTAATCTTCCTTTGGTGACAGTTTGTAGGCTGATGTACAGCACTGTGCTGCATCAGCTACTTTTGGGTCCAGGATTTCATTTATCAGCAGCTATGAACATTTGTACTGTAAGACACACTGTAGGCCATAATACCTAATGAGGCATAATGTTACCTAAGATTTTGTGTGGCAATTGTATGTTCAAAATGAATCTGGAACACTTTGGTATCATATGGATAAATTAATATGCCCATAACCAACAAAGTAAAGCAACAAATAGTTTATGTCCAGAGCAAACACACTAAATGTTCAAAAATTACATCCTGTCTTTGAAGTTATGTAAAAAGAAGTCAGAATTTGTTACTTTGAGTTTAGTTTTACTAATTTAAATTTTAATGCAGCAAAACATGTAGATAAAACCCATGATCATTCTTCCTGGCTATTCTGTACTTATAAACAGGAGTGATAATGAAGTGCAAGGTAAGGTGTTTGTTTGATTCAGAAAGTGTCATTAAAAAAACCCACAACAAAATAGGTAGGGGGAAAGAGAGCCAAATTTTTTCCCCTTTTTGTCTTGAGAGATGACTGGAAAAGGTCATACTAAGTGACATTTGTTGTAAGCAAGACTTTTTAAAATCAAATTATGCTGATAAAATAGTTTTCACTCATTTTATTTGCAAATAAAGAGCTTTTTCTGTCTCTCATCCTGCTGCAAGTTTCCCAGTGCCTTATGGAGTTTTGTGGACTCTGTTGTCAACACTGAAAGATGATATTTAAGAGCAAGAAATAGAACATATCAGAACAAAATGCAGTGCTGGATAGACAGATAATGCACTCTTCCTTCATCTGTATAATAAATCATAGAAGTAGTCTGGGCAAAAATAAATGTTTACCACACTTGTTACAGACACTGACTGTTATCTCCTCTCACACTTTATCTGTTAGAACTTTAGAGCACAAGATTTTTTGCTTTACAGTTATCAGTGACTTAGAAGCAGATAATAATTCTTTTCAAAGAATAAAATGGATATACTTAGGGAAGTGTTCACAGTTAGGAGTCACAGCCTGCCAGTCCAGGAGCTCACTAAATGTACTTTCAAGGTTTTCTGCTTACCAGGAGAGGGCAGGTTTCCCCTGCACCAAAGGTCTTCGTTAGAATTAGTATCTGAAACCTCCTTGATCGTTGTGTTAAATGGCTAATACTGTGTATTTTCACATGTCCTTTCCTCTAGCAATAAAGATATCTTGACACATTTAATTAGCTTGTTGTGCTTTTTAATTGGTTTAGATTAATTTCTTTTAAGATCTGTGTTTAACCATATTATGTGGTATAGTGCTATTGATTTTAGCATTTTAATATTTTTGTGAAAACCAAGAACATTTTCCAAAGCATATTATTTTACCTTTCCACTTCTGGAAAGGTTTGGGATTGGCTCAAAACAAAAAGCCAAAGCCACCCTTTCCCCCTTCCCCGTTGTCATTGTTCTCTGGGGAGCACTCTTGTGCTATGATGCTCCTCTCATGCACATCCTAGCACCTACTAGCACTGTACCTGAGAGCAGCTACTCAGAGAAGAGTCAGACCCTGTTGCTCCAAGGCCCCTTTTTAAGTATTGTGTTTCATAGAGAGAACAGCTGACACTTTCATGGGACACTGGGTGGCAATGAGACTTGTTGCTTTTAAACAGTAGCTGAAATTAGTAAAGCATTTTTTGAGAAAGGCTTTTTTCCCCTGTTCTAAGCAATTTCACATTTGTTTTCTGTGAAATTTTGAGGACCTATTTTTCCTATCTGTAAGTCATACTGTGTAATGTAATCTTGGTTTATAATTTCACAGTTTCTTGAAAGTCATATGGATTCATGTTCAGATACCATAGCTGCATCTTAAAAAAAGTTGACTTGGAAAAGAAGGGGCTTGTGAGGCAGGATGAGGAAAGACATGAAACCATTGTAATGATGTTCACAGATACTATGCAAGAGAACTTGTAATACTGCTCATCTAAGTCTATAAAAATAGAACAAAATTGCAGTTAAAATTTAAGATATTCAGCTTAACTCTTTGCATGTTCAAACACATATTTACTTTTGCCATGCACTCCTTCTTCCATTTTGCCTTTTGGTATAGCTACTGCTACATGTCACAAAAGTACCTGTGCTGTTGTAGAAAGGGAAACCTTTTCAAAGAGCTGTGCACAGGACAAGTGGTACATGCTTCATGTCTTATAATTAAAGTGATGGAATGTGGCTGCTACAGTCTGATTTGTAACTCATCAGGTTAAGCAGTCTTAGTGGGTACAGCATCCTCTCGATTTTGAGCTCATGTTTAGGTTCATGTTTACCTGTAATTTTGTCTCAGACATTTGAACTCTGATTCTAAACATGGTGTTTCTTGTGGTTAAATGCTCCTTTTACAGTTGGGAAAGGCTGCCTAACATACGTGGCTTCCTTTATCTTCCAGGGATTTTTGATTATGAGATGTAGGCTGTGATCTGAAAAGTTTTTTGAGTTTTTCCCTTACTCTTTCTTAAAATATTAATTTTTCTTTCATGCTGTAAAAATAAAGAATTAGTAATGAATATTTAAGTTCTCACTGTGTTCTACTTTCTCTTTTAGTTCAAAAGGCACCGTTCTTCAACTGCATACACAAACAATTTTGCAAAGTCTGTGGTAAACCTTGTAGATGCTGTAAGTATCAATGTTTCTTCTGAAAACTGATTCACTGACTTTTACTTTGGCACTGTATTAAAAATGTTGTAATTTTCAGATACCAAATTTCAATTCCACTCTAAAGTGCATGTCTAGTTCTTCTGCAGAAGAATAGCCTGGGGTGAATGTATAAGAAACTGCCAGATTATCTGTGGCATTTTTCTTAAAGCTTGCATCTGTCAGAGTTTGCCCTTGGCAGGGGTGATTTCAGTATCTGTCACCAATTAAGAATGAGATGTCCTCAAATTCAGATTTGTGAAACAAATCTAACCAAAGGTGACTGAAACTTCAAGTATAGCTCAAAAAGGATACATTTATCTATTGGGAGAAAAAGTGAGTGTGAGTAAAAAACTCTGCTTTATAAATCTTTATTTATAGCTTAAAACCAAACAAAATACCACTGTAGTACATCATAAATGGAAGTGACACAGATACCATACTTGTATCTGTGACTAAATTTAGAACAATTTTGCATACAGCATATAAACTAAAAGTAATATTTGTGGTAAAATTAATTAGGGGTTTTTCTCCCCCTCTTTTTGACACATATAATCACGTGCTTCAGTGCTCTGTCTGTAGAGAAAACAGGCAGATTCTCTAGTAGTGATGAATAGAAAGGCTACCAAATGCTGACTCTGAGTCCCTTTTCCATGTGACATTATTGATACCAGTGGAACTGTGTGATATGATTCAGTGCAAACCACTGTCAACAATTTGTTTGGTTCAGAGGGAACAATGCAGTACTTGTTCTTGCATATAAAGTGTCCTGGATGTATATTGAAAATTTAGGTGAATATATTTAGAATACATGGAATACCAGAAGTGTTTTGGAATATTTTTTCTGTAATGATCTGAAAATGCCAGAAGCCTAAAGAAAAGTTACTAGAGCAGATAAAAATGTAAATAATTGTAATATTTCTTCAATTTATATTGGACGTTCCCCCCTCCAAAAAAAGTGGCATTTTTTTCTCATCTGATCATTATTTCTTTGTCTTTCTTCTGCACTTTAGCAAAAGTTATTTCATCTGTCTTTTCTTTCTGAATTATGTCAGTTTTTTCCATTTTTTTATCTGTGTGTATGAAGAAACATCAATTCTTCTGCTCAGTCTCCTGATAGAGAGCTTACAAAATGACATCTCAATGGCCTTTTCTTTAAATAAAGCATGAAAAGGAGCAGGAATTTCTGCCTTGTTATTCCCTTGTGCCCATAGGGTGTGGGCTGTATTTCTTACTGATTTATTGTTGGGAAAAGGATATTGGCTTTCAGAGGCCTTCAGGTTCTCTGCTCCCTCTTCTGTTCTTTTGTTGCTGTTTGCTTCAGGAAATGGAGTTTCCTCTCAGCAAACACAAGTGAAGTCTTTATTGATCCACCCCTGCGTCATTTCAGGCAGTTTAATCTCATTGGGTTTTTTCATGTTGTAACATTTTCTGTGTATGTTCTCAGCCTGTCTCCCTTAGATTGAAGCATGCTAATACTCTTTTCCTTCAAAGGTCTTGGACAAAATTGAGCTTAGCTGGTTCCTGTCTCTTGTTTTTATATTTGTCTTTTTTTTTTTTCCCCTAAGCTCAATATTATACATTGACTTTTTAGTAAGGATAATGCTGCCCTGATACAAAACTGTGTTTCTGGTCAGGGTGAATAAGGAATGCATCTTTCATACATCTGCAAGTTCTGCATAGCCTCAGTTAATAAAATTTGCCATTTTTTGAACTGAACTTAAAGACAGCAGCAGTTTTATGTCACAATCAAGCATCATGCACAATGTTAAAATGCATATTTTAAAATGGTTTTGTTATTACTAATGCCTAGTTGTTGTTTCCTTGTCTATTGCTACAGTAACATTAAAATTTACAGAAAAATCAGTGTTTTTTAATTAATTCCACTCAAGCAATGTGTGAATTAATTGATCATACTATATGAATAGAAATCAAGCATTAATTACATTTTGGATTTATTGGAAAATGAGAAATTATTTAATATCAACTTTAAAAGTGTCTTTGCCTACTCTTTAAGATCATGCTTTTCATTTTCTTTGAGAATACCCAATGTACCTTTACATTTCTTCTTCGCTCATTTTTGTACAGGTTTTCTGCAAAACTCAGTGGCAAAGTTATATTACCATGAGAATTTTAAAGAAAATGAAGTGGCTCAAAAATAAAAGAGCTGCAAGGGTTGTTTTTTTCCTTCTAAAACATAAAATCTAAGTTGATCAGAGTATCAGTTTTAGGAAGTGCAAGGCACTACCCAGCTAACTGTTTCCCCGTGTTTTCCTCCTGCTTTATCCCTCTTGTCCTTCCGCTTTACTCTTACTGGCTAACTGTGCATGTTTGACCCAGTGTTCTACTCCTGTGCCTGTCCTGTCTCTGCCCTCAGATTTACAAGGAACAGCTGCACACCAGGGTGGTTCTGGTTGCTGTGGAGACTTGGACAGACAGAGATCGTATAAATATTCACCCTGACCCTCTGCAGATGCTGCACGATTTCTCCAAGTACCGGCAGCACTACATCAAGCAGCACGCTGATGCCGTGCACCTGCTCTCGTATGTACCCTTTGCAATGGCTTTCCTCTACTTGTCTCTTCCTTCTTACTTTTTGCCTGGTGTTCACTGGATCATCAACACCTGCCTTCCTTAGGAAGCTTAATCCATATTTAACACCTGGTTTTTATAGGTGTAGTATATACCATGGTCATGGTGATCTGTATCTCTCTATAGTGGTCTTTGAATGTCTTTGCAGCCTGGAGACAGGGTCACATTTGAAGTGTCCTTTGCTGAGCCTTAAGGGCATTCAGCTTTGCCGGTCAGGTGTGCTGCTGTTCCAGTTAGGATCAGGAGAGGGCAGAGCTGGCAGCATTATGTGCTGCCACAAGAGTGTCCCAGTCAGTGTATTTATTCACACATGTAGGTTTAGTGATGATTTGTTAATGGAAGGTCTTCTCCTTTAGAGCTGTAACGAGCTGTTCTGAGACACAATGCATTTTAGGGGGAAATTCTTCTTGCATCACTAGGCACAACTTCAGCCTCAGGCAAAGATTATTTTACTTCATGGTATTGTAAGCAAAGAGGAGGAAATGTGTGTTCCCCTGTGCAGCATGAAGATCTTAAGCTGTCTCCCAGCAGCATGACATACTGTGAGGATGGAGTGACTAATGTCTTCTATGGGATTCTCCTGTAATTCATCTTCTGCAGAAGAAGATAAAAATAAGGGATTGAGAATTTTCTCCAGATTTCCTTAATTAAAGGCATTGCAATTCAATGCTGATTTTTTTCTTTATAATACAGGCAAAGTGTTGCTGACATGCACTCTTAGTGACTTCCATGCTGAAGAGTTTGCCAGCAACTGGCTCTTCTCATGGTGAAAGGTACCAAATCCAACCTGAAATACAGGAAATTCCATTTAAACATAGGGGGGGAAAACCCTTTCACTGTGAAGGTGGCCAGATGCTGGAACAGGCTGCACAGAGAAGCTGCGGAGTGCCCATACTTGGAGATTTTTCCAGAGCCAATGGAACATGTTGTGCTCCTTGGAGCTGGGGAGGGATGAACTAGAACATTTCCAGAAGTGCCTGTCGGGCCCTTAGTGCAGTCCTGTCTGTCGTAAAGCCTCTGGCTGTAATTGTTTAATTAAGCTGCAGTTTCAAATTCTGATGGCTGTTAGAATTTTCTGAAAAATAAATACATACCTGTATGGAGTATCCTGTCATTTAAAAAAAACCCCACCTTAATTTTCAAAGATTAGGTCATTCATACATCATGCAGGATCGCTGTAGGTTGTTTGTAGGCTGTGTGGATTTATTTTATGACTATGAAGTTAAAATAGGTATAATTCATAGTAATTTATAGCCATTTTATTGAATAATTTAGATCTTCCAGATTACATTACTTAACTAAATTATTTGGGGTTTATTAACAATAAATGAAAGGAGGGAGAGTTAAAGAACAATATTAAATTATTTTCCCTTTAGGTGTAATTCTCAGTCTTTTCATTTGGAGTTGAAACTAGAATTTCAACTGATTTGGATTAAGATAATAATTTTTCAAGTTCTCAATATTGGTGCATTTCAGAACAGAATTCCTTCCTGACAGATCATAAATTGGAATATGTTGTTAACTTTTTAAAGAAATCTTACTACTCTATTGTCTTGGGAGTCTGGCACTCAAGGTTTCTGTGCTTGATTGATTTGTGAGTTAAGAGTGATTCTGACTCTACAACAGAAAAATAGCATCTTTGTCCAAACTTATATATAACCACCTCTTTCAGTGTTGGTGTTCTGTTTGTAAACTTGCAGTTGCTTTTTATGGTAGAAGTAGATGAATGTACATGCAATCTATCATAGTGTGTGTGAGAATATGGTCTTGCAATGAGCTCTTGGTGCCCAATGTCAACGTGTTATATTTTCATTTCTATTTGTTTGTAAGGAATGTGACATTTCATTACAAAAGGAGCAGCTTAAGTTACTTTGGAGGGGTTTGCTCTGTGGCCAGAGGAGTAGGAGTGAATGAGGTAATTTTTTTTTTTCATGACTAAAGTGAAATGAAGTAGAATCTCTACATTAAAATCTCAAGAGTTTGTGTTTCAGTATTCAGGGCTTTAAAGATAATATATTAGAAAGTTAGGACTCTCACTACTGCTCAGAGTGCCTTTCTCTTTAGAAAGCATTTCTCCTGTCTGCATTATTCCCTTAAAAAGAGCGTAAATTGGCTTTTATTATATTCAACAGAAATTTAGAGCCAAAAATCTCAGACAGGAGTATTTGAAACACAGCAATGAATATCTTTTTGTCTTATCACTGCAAGACACTTGATCTTCTGAAGTACTTCTTCCTGAAATTTTTTAACATGGAAATTAGAAAAGAAATTGTCCCTGTGTATTGATTTTTTTACTATTGTTATTTTTTTTTTCTCAGTGCAGTGTTAAGTTGATAATGAAATTCTCCTGTTTCAACATGGGTTAAGTCCTGTTATTACAGAACTGTATTACATATATATCAAATAGACTTCTTTCTTTAGATTAACCAGTGGTGAGAGATTACCTGCAATTTAGGAGAGGAATATATTGTCTGTTATGTACTTTATTGAGTTTATTTTCCTTATATACACACAGAATTGCCATTGACTGCACTGAATTATTGAAGTAGTAGGTATGTGGTAAGCCAGAATGAGCCAGTGTAGTGTTCATTGCAATGCCTAATGGGTTTTTGTTTTTTTATGATTGTGCTCCTGTTGGAATGCAGTATGGCCTCCCTTTGCCCATGGCACAGGAACTAGCACAAAGTCTTGCTCAGAATCTTGGGATACAATGGGAGCCAGCTGCCAGGAAACCGAGTATGTACATGGAGTCTTCTTTTGTCTTCCTTTGCGAAATACATAAACACTTCCTTTATTGTGTTTGAGAGAAATGCCCAAATTGCTGTAACTGTAGAAGAAGAATTGCTGATTTTGGAAATATATGGTGTAAAATTTCAGCTTCACCAAAATAAGAGCCACCAGTTTAGCAACATTTTTCATGACCTCAGTGATGTCCTGTGTTGAGAGGTTAGATTCATAACCAATATTCAAAGGTATATTGGTAAATAACACCATTCATTTAATTCAGAACTCCTTGTCTATCATAATGAAATCTGTAAATCCAACAGAACAATCACTGACTTCTTAAAATGCAAAAATACATGACTTACAGTTGAAGAAATGGTACAGTTGTAACCTAGTCCAGTGTGACATTTGCTCAACCTCTTACCTTGCTGCTTCACAGCCAGACCAGATTCATGTGGCCTTAACAGGTATAAAGTGTTGGTACAAAGGCTTCTGCAAAGCCCTTTTCAGGGCTGAAGAAAAGTGTTTGGGTTTTCACTTGCATTTTCTAAGCAGTTTGGTTACCTTTTCTTTTTGTTTCCTCTTTAAAAATGTGAATGATAATGTTGACTTTATTGTGGAATCATTTCAAAAATCTGTGAATTAGGAAACCATGCTTAGGAATACTGTTTTGTAAAGCATTGCTTTTGAGTTGTGTAAACTAGCAAATTTCTAAAATATTTTCTATATCATTGGTTTTTGGTTACAGGTAAAACAGAGTTCACACAATTTGGAAATCAGAATATTTTTTAACTGAAAGATAGACTTTTTTTATATGATACCTTAGTGTCCTTGTTTGGATGCCCTTTATAGAGAAGGATTAATGAGAGACCCAGAAAAAGTAGAAATAACCATATAAATAATCTGTGAATATTTTCCATGCAGAAACTCTGGATTTCCTCTAGTAAATACAGTACATCTGTTTTTGGTAGATAATTTTTATGGGCAGTTTGCAGCTTCTGTTTTACCAACCATAAGGTGCTGATCTTTTGTTTTTATGTTCTGAATTTGGTCACTGTTAACTTACATGCTATACCTGTAAGTAAACTGTAAATCCATTTTCATTCAACTGCTTTTTCAAATGAATGTTTGATTGGCTGATTTACATATTACTTTTAATAATTTTATGCTGAAGGGGAAAATGCTTGGCCTGTCCAGTAACAATCCTCTTTCAGGATATTCTATATCTTTGGGGAGGAGGAAAAGTGAACATTTAAAATCATCAATGTTATATGTACTACACATAGCCTTGTGCCTCCTGTTTTGAGAGCATGTAGGGAAGAACCTTGCCAACTATTTGTAGCTTTCTCTACTGCCTGAAATTTTGTATTGAGTCTTAAGAACCTGCAGATATGGTAATCTGAAAGTACCACATTTATTTAATGTATTAGTGTGTCTTCAAGTGGGCTGTTTCCTTTTTGGGGCTAAAGTCTGTACAGCCAAGCAACCATCAAATCTTTGTATAATTAGTCAAGCTCCATTTTTGTAGTGACTATTTTATATTTATTGTAAGCATATTTATAACTTCTCTCCTTTTCTGTTGCATTTTGGTCTTGTCTGAGAAGAGTGTGACTGCACTGAATCCTGGGGAGGTTGCATCATGGAGGAAACAGGGTATGTCATAAGTATCAGTGACTGAGGGCTCTGGAATAAGTTCATAGTTTACATCATGACAGAAATATTTACATGTTGGGTTTTATCCAGGTGTTTTAGTGTTAATAAATGAAAAACCAGAAACAGTTGGAGCTCGATCCTTAGGTAAATAAATGGTCAGTGAACTTTGAAGGGGAAGCACATCTATATGGGAGGAATTTCATTGCCCTCTGCCCTCACAGTCTCCCAAAGATTCTTTATACTGTAAGCAATTGATTAGAAAAGGATAAGTTTTGAAATATAGCAGTTTGAGTCTTACAAATCACTTCCTGTTAGAATCTTGCTCAGTGTGGAAGCTTGATTGCAAAAATCATGGAGAAAACTAGTTACAAACAAGACAGAGGGAGCTTAGTTTCTTCATACGGTGTTTGGAAATTGGTTCTTCAGTAGAGTTACTTTATGGCTTCCCTGTAGACTTGGAATTGTCAGCCACTGTATGAATGCAGCAGAAAATCATTCCATAAATTTCCTTCTGGAATCTGAGGTAAGGCATTGATCAGAATAGATACTGGCTTCCTTCACATGGTGAACTCATCAAACTCTTGGTCTTGGATGGAGATAGCAGAAGAAGAGGCTGTGGAGTAAGCATCTTCTGTAGAAAAAGTTAACAGTAAACAAAAGCCAGGAGCAGAGGATGGTCATGCAGAAGCTGAAAAAGGACTAATGAAATGTGTGAATAATTAGCTGCACTTTAAAACCTTTTCACTTAACTCTATCAGTGTCAGAAAACATTTTTTCTTTATGGAGTAATTCAGTGGGGAAATACCTCAGTAGCAGTGAACTGTTAGGAAAGGGATGGAGAACCTCTTTATGGCATGGTTACCCCAATCTTTAATAGTGTGAATAGATCTCCTTCCCAGAACTCAAAACATGACTGATAGACATATCAGACAATTTCTGAGTGAGAAATTACTGACAAAGTATGTTTTCAGTAGTCTGGTAAAAAGATGGAGTTGAGGAAATATGAGAGAAGTCTGTAACATCATGAACAAGTGATTACTCTTCCAGTGTAAGAACTAGGGAGACATGAAATGAGATTAGCAAATATGACAGCAGAAAATGGGATGAAATTGTTCTTCTACCAGTCTGTGTTAAGCTGTGAAATTTCTTGCTGTAGCATTTTGTAGGTACTAAAAAAAACCCTGAGAGGACACTGGATTATGCATGCAATAGAAAGGGTGAATAGCAGCTACTATGATAATGTGGATTTACCTTATTAAGAAGTTTAAAAGCTACAGTTTTATATACTAAAAGCTACAGTTTTATATACTGTACATTCATAAAGTAGAAATGTAAAAAAGCAAAATGTGTTAAAATTTTTCTTTTGTTCTGATTTTGTTTAAGGCTGAGCTGTCATACTGTTGCACACAGTGGTTGTAAGAAACTGGGATTTACACTATTAAAAAATGTCATTTTGCCCCTTTTTAATAGCTGGTGGTGTTTCAAGTATTTTCTCACCTAATTCTTTTCCATTTTAGGGTATACCATTCCAGGAAATTCTCCAAATGCAGCATTGCAGAATACAAAGAATTTTTACTTCGTGGGGGAGGTGCCTGTCTTTTTAACAGGCCAACAAAGGTAATAAATAAGTTGGTAGTCAGGACATCTGCTACACATTGTAATAAAAATGTAATCATTTCACTGACATACATCTGTTCTCAGATTTATTCAGATATCTATGTGGGTATTTTCTTGAGGTTGTAATTAGCTGACTCTTCATCTCCATGGCACTAAAAAATAATATTGAGAGGAATGCAACTTGTTTTCCATAATTCTTCATACACATATAATAAGTATCACATTCAGCATAAATGCACTACTTATTAAGCTGGAAGTATTGCAAAATAAATCCAGAAGTGAGATTATAATGTATGCTCCACCTACACTCAATTCTTGGATTTTTTGTGTGAGGTTGTTAAAAAGAATGCCAACTACCACATTAGGAAATAGAAATCCATAGCTGATTTCATATAGACAGTAGTACCTTTTGGTTGTTCTTAATGTTAGCTTCATTTAATTTCGAATGTACATCTAGCAAACTCTATAATTCATTGCTGTTTCCTTGTACCATTGCTTTTTTTTGCCTAAAAACTTACTAAGGTCATAATTTTTTTAAAGACAATGTTAGCATTACATCCTTCTAAAGCTGAGCAGTATAAAAATATTCCATGTGGCTCTTTTTGTCAAGTAAGAGCAATCCAAGGTATTAATATTCTATTTAATCATAGTGTCAAACTGCTGTCCTTGTAGAATTTAATACCACTTGAGGCTATTTAGGCTGTTCTGTTTACTGTGCTGTACCCTTGGGTGGACCATCACCTTGCACAATTAACTAAAAACAATTTTGCTTGTTTGAGTGGTTTTGAATTTTTTCCCAGGGTAGCAATCTTTGCTTGTAGAATAAGAAAGCAAGAATTCTTACACATAGGAGTAAGTAGGGAAATAGAAAAATGCAGCTTCAGTTTTTAATTTTAGTTGTCAGGCAAAGTAATGTGAAGAAGTTGTCAATTTGACTTTATACAGAATAAAAATCTGATTTACTTTGGGGAAAAGGCTCCTGGGGAAATGGTTGAATTATTTTTATATATTATCTGTGCCAGTGTTTCACAGCTTTGAAGTACTTGGAGGGGAAAAATAATCATACTGTGTTTAGAATGCTGTTATTTGGAGGTCAGGAGGTAAGGCAGAAAATCATGTATTTAATCCTTAGTAAGTAAACCAGAGTGTTAAGCAGTCACCATGATGACATTTTAAAAATTATAACCTGAGTTATGGTCTGACATGTACATGAACATTAGATGGTTCCTGATTGCCATAGGAAGTTCGTGTGTGCCTGCTTGTGTTCTGTAATTTTCTTGTTTGATAGAGAACTGAATTTCAGTTTCAGAGTAAGAGATCTTGCTGTTTGCACCGAAGTGTAGTAGAAACAGGAGGTTACAGACTTGGGAAAAAAGAGAAATTCAGTGGTTTTTAAATCATGTCAAAATTGCTAATGAATGCATTGCTATAGGGATATTTCTTCAGTATTGTTTTGCCTCTAGCACCCAAAATTGTAGGTGCGTTTGATTACCTATGTGGTTTACACTACAAAAGTGAAATATTGTATTTCTTTTTGATTAGGCATTATGATTCCCCCTGCCCCAGCCAAAACTACCAAAGAAGAATTCCATACGAGTTTATATATAATTTGTATAATATTATGTGTTGTGTTTCATATCTGATGATTGACCACAGCTTTATTTCCACTAAGCCCATGCAGAAAAGTTTACTGACATCTTTCACCCTTAGATTTATCTGATCACATTTTAAATTAACGTTTAACTTCTCATTTCAACCATGTTCTAGTGAATATTTCTGCTGCTAAATATCCCAGTTAAATTGGAGATTCCTGATATTCTTATATGATTTTAAAGCAGAATTATATTGCAAACAGATGAGCCTCTTGCAAAATTATTTCTGTGACAAGACTGAAAAGTATCTTTAATCAAAATTATGTGAAACCAACATAGAATCTGCATCATCCTCAACTGCAGGATTTATTTGTATTGTATGCATCTGGTTCTAGGATTACCTGTTTAGTGCTATCTGTATGTGGTTGTGTATAACTTACTAATAAGGCACACAGAACTTCCTTTTGGCAGTATTTCTTTATATTTATTATTTTCATGCACAAATGTTGCACAGGAACAGACAGTAGCTCATTGCTTGAGCAAGTGTGGGTACCCGAGCAAATCCCAAGAATGATATTGTGGACCAGTTTCCCAAAGGAATTATCAGAGACTGCAGAGTTCATGGAACAGGAATGAAGTTCAAATATTATTGTAGTGTGTCTGTATTTATCATGGTTTTCTGAGATCAGTGTCCCCCTAAAGAGGAGCAGCAGTCCTGTGATGTAGCTGTTTGCCTTTCATGGCTGAAACATTCTGATGAGCAGCACTTGAAAAACCACGCTGCCTTTCCATCACCAGGGCACGGCACCTACATTGTCTGGGACAGCACATTTGTGTAGCATCGCAGAAATGGGTTGTGTGTGACACAAAGGTCACTTGACACTGGTTTTTTATTTTTACTTTGGGGTGGGGGCTTTTTTCTTTCAGCTCTTTGAAGTCACCGAGTGTGGAAATGGATATGTAGAAGCAGGAGAAGAATGTGATTGTGGTTTCCGAATGGCAAGTAGAGTTATATATTACTCCACAAGCCTTTCTTACAAAATACATTAAGATAAATTAAGTGATTGGTAAGGGAAGGGGGAAAGGTTATGGAAGTGAATTTGTTTTGCCTGTTTGGGAACAATTTCATTAAGGCCTGTGTTAAAACATTTTTTCAAATGACAGTGAGTGCAAAGAGTGTCCTCTGACCAGTTCCTGTTACACCAATGACAAGATACAGCTGTTTCCCAGCAGTTTTTGAGGTGCACTGGAGAAGTGCTTACCCCTTTGCTTTTCCTAGATAGCATATCTGGAGTAGGAGACTCCTTACTGATACTTTGGAGATTGGTGTCTGTGTTCAGGCAGAACAAGTAAACTGTTGTTTTCTTCTCTAGTGCAGGAATACTCCAATAATACTTTTGCAAAAATCTGCCCACTAGCTTTGAGGCCTAGTTCTAGTATTTAAATATAATAAGTTAGGTTGGGGGTTTTTTTCTGCATTGAACACTATTGAACTAAGCAGGATAAATTTGGCACAGGCTTCAGAAGATGTGTTGCTATAGCGTTGTATGTCACTGTTTTCCCTTCAGTATTTGAGTATTGCAAAGGCTTCTTCCAGCTGATAATTTCAGATCATCAGTGCTAAACTGAATCTTTTGTCTGCTGGTACATAATAGTTTGTTGTTGGAAAGGTTGAGAAGAAAAAAGACTTGCTTAAAATGGAAAGCTAAACTTTTTGCTTAATGTTTTCTTCAGGAATGCTATCCAGACTGTTGTAAGAAGTGCTCTCTTTCTAACGGAGCTCACTGTAGTGATGGACCCTGCTGTAATACATCGTGTCTTGTGAGTGTTGCTGCCATGTACCAGTTGTTCTTTTCAGTTGTCCATGGCAGTCATGTGCAGTCTGTTGAAGTTCAAAGTGTGTTTTAGGTAGAAGCAAAAGGAGCAGCTTATGTAGATGTAATCTGAGTCCTGAGCTGTCTTTTTCATTTTCTAGTTTTTCCCCCGAGGTTATGACTGTCGATATGCAGTGAATGAGTGTGACATTGCAGAGTTCTGCCCTGGGGATTCTGGACAGGTATGTGTGCAGAAACATTCTCAGCTTGCACTGCTGTTTGTTTGCACTCTTTTTTTTTTTTTT
>VZRX01000049.1:180353-257883 GCA_013398075.1 Notiomystis cincta
TTTTTTTTTTTTTTTATTCCTTTAACAGGAACACTATATTAACAAACTGCACAGTCATATGCCCAAAATAATGATGTAACAATGGAGTATAAATGACTGTAAACTCATGAAAACAACAATAATCTAAATGGACTCAAAAGATGACTTCTCTAGGTTTATTTGGTTTTTATAACTCTGGGGGTTTTGTGTATAATATTTGTGTCAGGAATCCTTCTTTAGTCTTTGCCTGGTCTATAACTTAAATAGTAAGAATACACTGCAAATGTGAATGTGTTCAAAGGTAATAAAACTAAGATTTTATGAAAAGAAATAGCCTAAAATATAACTGTAGAAAATTACAACTAATGGAGTACAGAAACACAGAATCATTTAGGTTGGAAAAGACCTTTTAGAGTGAAACCATTAACCCAGCAGTGCCAACTCCACCACTAAAACACGTGCTGAAATGCCACACCTACATGTCTTTTAAATACCTTCAGGGGTGGTGATTTTACCTTGTCTCTGGACAGCCTGTTCCAATGCTTGACAACCCTTTTGGTGAAGAAGTTTTTCCAAGTATCCAACCTGAACCTCCCAAGCACAACTTAAGGCCATTTCCTCTCATCCTGTCATTTGTTACCAAGCAGAAGAGGCTGACCTCTACATCTCTACAACCTCCTTTCTGGGAGCTGTAGAGGGTGAGAAGGTCCCCTCTGAGCCTCCCCTTGTCCAGGCTAAACACTCCCAGATCCCTCAACTGCTCCTCATAAGACTTGTCTAAAGTGTGTTATGTTTTCTGAGAGTGTACACATGAATGAGAATTTTAAAAGTTGTGGATCTTATGCATTTGTCCTGAAAACATTTGGCTAATATACTCAAAAATATAGGAGTAAACAGCAAACAAAATGTTGTTTTTATCTGAGTTCTGTTAAATAGTAAACATTCTGTACATTTTCCATTTTCACAGCAACTTTGATGCTTTAGGTGATATACACTCCCTTTCAATACTGACTATTTATTCAATACTTCAATACTTATATATTTATTCTGTTTATATACGAACTTCAAGTTTATATAAGAACTTCATGTATAAGTTCTGTTATATAAAGAACTTCAGATGACTGATGCAGTTGTCTCCTGCATCAGGCTCTTAGCTTTGAAGAAATGAGATTCAGGATAGATCACAATCTCTTTGGGCTGCAATTATAAATGCCAATAAATTAACAATACCTTCCTTTTATTTTATCATCTGAGACATCAACACATAGATAAGTAGCTACTGCCAATATTTTATTGTAAATCTTTTGCTCCACAGATGGAGCATTCTTAATGAGAGGGAGAAGGACTTTCTCAAGCTGCCCTCAGAGTACTGGCTAACACAGTCCAGTGCAGCAGCATGCCCTTTCCAAATTTTCACAGGTCCCTTTTGGATGAGAAAAAACCTTAAGAAGGCTCTGCTCCTTACTTTAGTATTCTGAGACTTCTGGACCTAGTGACTTGTTTGTACCAAAGAAGTTTCCAGTGCCAAGAGAACACAACAATTACCAGCGTTAAACCCCCTGAAGCTCTGTAAGCAATGGACTGGCAGGCTGTGACCAGGTGCTCCCTCACTGTTGCAGTGGAACTGAAATGCATATGATGGCAGTGTTGCAAACATAACCCCAGTATTAGCTATGAAATATCCTCTCACTGAACACATTGGTTTTCATTTTGCCTCAGCTCCTTAATTTCTTCTTGGAATATGCAGGAAGTTAGACTTGAACCTTGTATTTCATGGCTCAAGATGTTAATTTGTTCATTTCTATTTGTACCTATAAAGATTACTGCACTGATTATGTTTTCAACCCCCTTTACATGTTGTGCACTTGTCATAAAAGCAATACTTTTTTGTGATACTCTGATGTATTATTACAGTACATATGACAAAAAAGATTCTTGATTTTTTTCAGTGTCCACCCAATCTTCATAAACAAGATGGGTATGCCTGTGATTCTAATCAGGTATGCAATGTTTTAAAATCCCTGCACATCAGCAAATAGAAATCAACCAAATACACATTCTTGTTTTGTTTTAGTGTTTATTTTTTAAAATCATGTATTCCATATTTCTTCATAAATATTATCCTTTAGACATCAGTGTTGCTTGTGCTTTATGCACTCTATGAATAGTAATAATTTCTACCTTGAGAGAAATCCACTTGGTATCTCTACATTTTGCATGTAGATCTTTTATTACACTCCATGTTAATAAGTTCTTTACAACTATGTAAAGGTATAAAGCAACTGATTGAATGTCATTATGTTGTGAACACAAACTGGCTTTGGGAATCTGGGCCAAAATGTGTACTTCATCTACCTAAATTCATGGAATCTTTTATACATCCCAACGTGCATGTGAAGAGTGAAAATGAGTCATTTATTGTGGGAGGGGAAGGAGATGGAGTTGTTTTCAGTTCTCATTGCTAACATGTTGTGTTTTGTTTAGGGTCGTTGCTATAATGGTGAATGCAAGACAAGAGATAATCAGTGCAAATATATCTGGGGATCTAGTAGGTTGAGTTTAACTACTTTAAATGTATTTGATTTCTGCTTCATCTCTGCCTTTGCTTTGGATTTTTAGTATTTTTATCTTTTGTTCTTGTCACGCTGAGTTAAAGTTTTCTGATCGGTAGACTGAGTAAACTTCAGTGGGAGATTGGCTTCATTGCCAGGTGGATTCTGCTTGTGGGAGTGGTGAGACCTCAGTGAGGTAGTGCTGGCATGATATGGCTGCAGATCTGGGTATGGCAGCAAATGCTGCTTGGGGAGAGGGGGTTGAGGGTTTTTTGGGTATAGATCAAAACCAGATGTTTTGGGGGTTTTTAATGACAATCATCAGTTCCATTATCCCAGCAGTGGTTCATGCTAAAGCTGTTCCACCTTGCCTCTCCTTCCTCTACTATCCTCCAAGTCAGGAAAATTAGGACATTGGTGTGAACTTCAATATGCATAGTATGGATTTAAGTCCAGAGGTGTTGAGGGAAATAGAACTACAACTGCAACGGGCTTTGCTTGCAGCAGAGAGGGGCTGAATGTTCTGAGTAATGACTTTGAGACAATTCAGCAGAGTAGAACTACCAGGACGTCCTGTACTCTGGCATTTAGTGTGTTCTTGTGCATTTTGTCTAATCATAACTGCCACTGAGGCCACTCTGTCTTATTATTTTATCTTTCTCTATATAATTGTTGTGCTTTTCTCTTTTCTTTGTTTTAAAATTCATTTTTAGGAGAAACAAATGAGCTCGTCAGTAAATAATTATGGGTTTAAAACCTATTAGTTCAGAATTTTATTCCTAAAAATAAGCAGAAATTACACTTTGTCTGTTCTAAGTTTGGTTTCCTGTGAAGAACTGAAAAATAGAATAAAATAAACATTGAGTTGATGTCAGAACATGCTTATCATGCATATCTTCTGAAATGCAGATCAGGAAAAATTGCAGTGAAAAACCACTAGATTAAATCTATGTGTAACTGTTTTGAAGTGAACAAAATTGGACTACAGATAAATTTCATAGGCAGAATATAATACAGACACTGTGGAGGCTACTTTTAGAAGTTCACAGTAAAGGTTGAACATATCAGCAGGTATTCAGTTTAGCCTGTTCTCCCTTGTAGTCACTGGAAAATACCATCTTGTGCACATACATGTGTGTTTAGATTGATGTTTTGTATTAAAAAAATTACAGAGAACTGCTGCAATAAGTTATGCAGATTTCAAAGCTGTCATGTTGCCAGTGGAAAGCATGTATCTTCTTTCTTCATCAACAGAGTCCTCAGGATCTGACAAATTTTGTTATGAAAAGCTTAATACAGAAGGCACAACGAAAGGAAACTGTGGAAAGGATGGAGACCGATGGATTCAGTGCAGCAAACAGTAAGTTCAGTTTGGTAGAGACTATTTGTAGTTCTTTTGAAGATATAAAATATATCTTGTATATCTTATATAAAATATATTTAATAAAGGCAGATATAAAATAACATTAAGCACATTATTTACCAAAATTCGGACACACACAACTGCACACTAACAAATGTTGTTATGGTTCTATTGTCCTGCAAGGGAAATAAAATTCAATTAAAAATTTAAACTTGACATTAACATATGCTGTGTAAACTGCCAGAGAGAGGGAAAAGCAATTCAGCCTGACATGACAAAGCTTTGTACTTGTACAGCATTGTTCTTGGAGCACAGATTCATTCTGTGTTCATGCGAGTGTTCACTGGTGCATTGGAAGAACAACAACTTGTTTCTGCCTCTTGTCATTTAAATAAAAGAATACTTTATTTCCAGGCTTGCACTCTGAAAGTCTGTCATGTGGCTTATGGTAATAGATTACTGTGATCAGCAGCACCATTGACAGACTTTCTTTTTTGTAAGTTTACCTCATATTATTCCAGTAATATTTTGGTTTATGTTTTCATTTTCCAGTGATGTTTTCTGTGGCTTTTTGCTCTGTACTAACCTTACTAGAGTTCCACGAGTTGGTCAAGTTCAAGGAGAAATTATCCCAAATTCTTTTTATCATCAAGGACGCATAGTGGACTGCAGGTAAAAGATAATGAAGAATTCCAACACGATTTCTCTCTGTCAAACCTAATTGAATTAAGATAGACATAAATGTAAGATTGTGTGAATTTTAGATAATTGCAGCAAAATCATTATTCTGAATGGTATTTCTTTTGATTAAAAAACCCCCAAACCATAAAAAGCCTAATATTCCACATATAAAGAGGATGTGGGTTATACTCCTGGATTTTCTGTTTGATCTCCCCAATAACAGAAATTCACACTCAGAGCTTAATGCTCAGCATTTTGTTTCTCTGGGGCGGAGAAAATCTGTGATTGCCAAAGACTCATATTTTAAATATAATGATTTTGAGTATTAAATATTCAAAGAAACAGCTTTAGTGAAGTGGGGGCTGAGAGGGGAGGAAACTGCAGAGTTGTGCCAGGATAAGATGTTCAGCTACAGCTCAGTTAAAGGACAGGTAAATGAGTTTCAGTCTGCTGCACTACTGGGTCTGTGCACATTGCTGTCACCCTAAGAACACTCTCTTATATAGCTGGGTCCTGAATGAACAGTGATTCTTAATTCTTCCATTATTCATTTTATGGGAAGTTAGTTTTTTGGTATTTTTTCTAGCTATAGTATTTCACAGCATTTGGAAAAAAAAAAAAAAAAAGAAGGTAAAAAGGAAAGAGCATGGTCTGTCAGAGACTTAAAAAACCCCAAAGCCTGAGGTGCCCTTCTTGACTGTTTAAGCTCTTATCTAGACTACTTTTTATTTTGACTACTGGAACATGTTGTCATTGCTGTGGATGGACAGAAAAAGTCTTTGGTTTTGTTCAGTCTGTCTTAATGCTTAAATGAAAGAAAGGTGTGGGGCTTTCAGTGCCTACACTTACATGCTTTTCACACTTTCAGAAGACTCCAGCCACAATACTAATACTGTCTTAAAACTTATTTCTCCAGTGGTGCTCACGTCCTTTTAGATGATGATACGGATTTAGGTTATGTGGAGGATGGAGCTCCTTGTGGACCTCAGATGATGTGTCTGGACAAAAAGTGCCTGCCAATTCAGTCCCTGAACATAAGCAGCTGTCCCATTGGTTCCAATGGAAAAGTCTGTTCTGGTCACGGGGTGAGTCTGTACCAGGAGTGAGCAGCTCAGCTTCCCTAGCTCTCTCTGCTCTACCTGATCCTAACACCTGAAAGTCTTCCTAAGACCTTTTGATCTGAAGCCACAAATGTTGGATTCAGGGGAAGACTTCCATTTTGTGGTGCATAGATAAAATTTTGGAAAGGAAAGTTGTCAAATTGGCTCTGCAATTATATCCAAATTGTTGGGTTTGTTACTAGCAAGGAAGAGCTTTGACATTAGTTATTATAAGGATTTCTGTAATGTCCTACCTATATTTCAAGCTACTTGCCATCTTCAGTTAAACTTTTTCCTGCACACTAACACCTTTATAAAGTTGGTCTTGTGTTCATAGATTTATAGCCCATGGCTTAAATAATTAAAATTCCAAACTGTGGGTTCTCAGCAGAGAGGGACTTTTTGAACAGTTACAAACAGTTCTCTAACAGATCCAAAGTGTATCATTTTACATTCATGCACATTATGTTCTGTTATTCTACCCATAAGTTCATTTGTCTCAGATACTAGGTCTGTTTTGATGAACAGATCCTTTTTAAAATACCATTAAAACCTTTACACTGCAGCATCCAGTGAGGCAAATACTTGCCTAAAGGGCTTGACTTTATACAAAAAGGAGCTTATTTCTTCTTGTTGTCAATACTTGAATATGAAATTGAGGGTTTCAAAGTAGAGGGTTAGGTTCAAAATCAAGAAGGAAAATTTTAAAATTGGAAAGTAAAGTATCTAGGAGATTAGAAATCATCTTGGTACTTTTTGAGAGTGACATGAAGGGTGAGTGAACTATCTTACTTGTTCTGTTTGGATTATTACAATTCCTAATTTTAAAAGGGTATTTCAGTTGATCAAACTTGCCATAAGATGTGGTTATCTTCAACTTCTTAGGTAAGATTCTCCAGTGAGTGTTTCTTAAAAGCAGAGCATGATAAAAGTTGAATTAAAAAAATCACATGTGCTACTTAGAATCATTTGTGAGTAGATTGTTTTCTCATTTTTTTCCACATTATGTTCCAGTGTCCAAAAGACATTATTAGCTGCTTGTCTAATGATTGACTTCATTTCTAGTCCTATAATCAAACTTCATTCTTTGTCTGTTTCTTGTGTCATGCTTTTTTCCACAATAACCTCTTCTAGAAACACCATTCCATGTTCTTTTTCATATGGAAAGTTTGTAGCTATTAACTCTTACTATTGATTTGATGGTTTAGGTTTTGTCCACTGGATAGGTTTTTCTGTATCTAATAAATATCCTGTCAATTTTGGAGTGCTAAGTCCTTTTTTAGAGGTCATTTAGGTAAATGTAAACTTAGGAAGAGCTATTCCCTCCCTTTAGAAGCCAGACAAGCATCCCTCATTGCTGCTTAGGAAAGATGCTGACAAAGCCAATGAAAATACATCAGCTTGGTTCTACATGGGAGCAAGCTGTAAATGAGAGGTTGGAAAGTGTAAGTTTTGAACCTTTTCAAAGGCAAATGTTTGCTCCCTTCTGGGCATCCAGGCTCAAAGTCCAGATAGTTGGCTAGTGAAGATCTAATTAGTCTCACTAAATTGCTGTTATTTTTCACATCCTGTGCAGATGTGTAGTGCCAGCAATGACAGAACAGTTCTGCTTCTCCTAGTATATGAGAGTATTAAGACAGTTAAAGCAAATTTCCAGGTGTGCTGTCATTCCAAACACTCAGTGCTATTGTTACAATATATAAATAGGTAAGTTTTATACCATGAATTAAATGTCTGATTACATGTTAAATAAATGCAGTGTGACATGTTAATAAAATGTAGTTAAAAACTAACTGCTGTCACTTATTTTCTTTCCAGGTTTGTAGTAATGAAGCCACTTGCATTTGTAATTTCTCCTGGGCTGGGACAGACTGCAGCATTGATGATCCTGTCAGGGATACGGGTGGCAAGAAGGATGAAGGACCCAAGGGTTTGTGTTTTGTTTCAGTTTTGATGTTCTTTTAAGTATTTATGATGTTTTTCTGTCTATACATGGTAGCAGAATTAGCATATAAAAAGCAAATTCTATTGTTCAGCTGTGTTTAGACCCCAACAGTAAAATTCTGCTTCATGTAGAGGAAGTAGCATTTTGTACTTTGAGAATTGATAAAACTTTTACTTTTCTAACATAAATTTAGGAAAAATTTCAACAGGTAATGTTTTTTTCTTTGTCCCGTATTATCTATTTTTTCATGATTATTTTTGTTGTGATTGGAATCTGACTTAGTGTAGCTCTTATTATTTATATGGTAATTAAATATCTATATTTTACTAGAGATTATCAGTTTTCTTAGCTGTTCTCTGCTAATTCAGAGTGTTGTGGCATAAAAAAGGGAAAAGTGGAACATCCCTGATAAAATCAGATTCCTTTAAATCATCTTGCAATGAAAGAAAAAAGAAATTAAGATTTTTGAGAACTTAAATTATTTGTACAATCATTGTTTCTTGTTCTTATGTAGTATGTATGTTCTTAGTATGTATTGCAAGTACATATGAAGTACAAATACAAAGAGGAGGTATTGAGGAAATAGATCAAAAGTTTTTGCAAAGAGGAAAGAAAGTATTTGAGTTTCTCTCTGACTTCTCTGCCAGAGAATATCTTTGGATATCTTTGGACTTGTGCTGTCCAGTTTTTTTTATGTCTTTCCTGTCATCAGGGCACTGTTCAACATCAGACTATCTTCATCCAGTGTTATGCATTTACAGACAAAGTTCCCAGTTCCAGGTTCTTCTGCCCCATTTGCAAGGCAGGTGGAGAAAAGTTAAGAGCTGTTAAAAAACGTAGTCCTGAGGACTCAGACTCTAACTGATAACTCTAAAAGACCCAAGGTTTCAAGGAAGGACAGGATTTTGGTATGTCCCTCTAGAATGGCTCTCCCTCTGTCTCGTGTGCCTTTTTCTGTTACCCTTAGCAGAATGGTTCCAGTAGCCCTTTTCCAAGAACTGTTGAAGAGATCATCTTGAAACAAGTTACTGTTGTGAAGGAGGCTCTCTGGACCAGTCCAGATTTGTACAGGGAATCTGTACAGGGGCTTCCTGGACTCCCAGTCCCAACACTGTACAGTGTAGAGCTGCCTGGTTTGTACTCTGCCTTACAAAGCCACTTATATTCCATTTACCCTAAAAACCTTCCTGTGGAATGCTGCTTAGAGAGCCTTAAAAAAAATTATGGAGACCAACGCTACAGAGCAGCTCAGTTCTTTGTGTGTGTGGATGAGAAGAGCAGGATTTACAGCTGTGACACTGAGAGCACATGAATTTTACTTTGTTCATTTCTAAAGCTGGTAGGTAAGAAATTATTCCCTCCTCTGTGAAAAGGAAGGGTAACACAGAAGGGACACTTACCTTTGATAAATTACTGTAAATCAGATTAACTCTTTTAGTTCAGAATGGAAATACCTTCGTGAAAATTAATACATCTATGTTGAAATATTCTGGGAAAAAGCCTTAAATGCATAGTGTGTGCATGGATTTCTGCCAGCAGGTACAGGCAAAGTTCAGACTGCATTTTTCAATGGAGTCCCCTACAAAATGGCAGACTTTGCTTTTGTTCAAGGTGGCTCAATGATCTCAAAAGATGGATTATTTTTCTTATATTGTTACAGTAATTTACTGATGTTGAATCACCTAGAAATAAATTCTGAGCCTGAACACTAACAGAACTATGATCTCTCTGTGCTTATAGAGGAATCCCTTGTGAGAAGACTTCAGAAGAGTACAGTAGTAGTTTTCTTTGTTGTAATGACCCAACATACTCAAGAGTAGCTTCCATTAAGTTTTTATCCCTTCTTGCTCCCTGTGTCATATGCCAGTTTGCAAGTCTAAGACAGAAACCAAAATACTAGTTTTTTCCTAGTCATTAGTTCAAATGAAGTGAAACATTCATGATGTGAAAATTCATCTAATACGTTTAAGATTTTTCACACCAAAAATCCAAGCATTTTTCGTGCTACATTTACAACATGTATAATTAGGAAGTGTTGCTATTTATTTACATATTGTTGTGATAATTGACAATTGTCTGCTATTCTGCTGCACTTTTTGGACTTTTCCATCATCCATCAATTGCTTTTTGGCTCCATTCTCTATTTCAGGATAAAAAATTTGTGGTCCTTGATTATGTTGTTATTAATTCATGACTCTTGAATTACTCTAAACTCAGCAACCTACTGTATCCTGTACTAGCAGATGTACACAGCATTTAGCAGTTTGGGGAAATTAAAGAACTCTTGCTGATTTTGGTTACTGCAGAAACTTTGAATTACTTTAGAGTGTGGGTTAGTAGTTTTGAAATCAGTGGGACTCCATATAGACATGAGATTCTTCTTTGCAATTTGCTGTGCAGAATTAGGCCTTTTATTTGACTAGTGGAGTAGTGTGTGTTTATTTTAATATAAAACTTATGTCTCAAGTGTGTGTGTGTGTGTTTGTGTGTGTATCTTTATGAAACAGGAAAAAAATTACCAAAATACTTTAAAACACACTTCATTCAGCATGGAGTCTATAAAATCCTTGTCTCTGAGTTCCCATTTGACAGGGAATTCAGCTGCTTGCTTGTGGTCTGTTGTGTCTCAATTAATCTATCAAACTTTTAATCTCTAACATAGGATATGTACAGATTTTTTTTCCCTCAAAAGAGTTCCCTTAAAATAAGAGCTCGATGTCTTAAGAGAGACTCATATCACAATTTCCAGGGTGTTACCTGAAGCATGTTTCTATGGTAGGTTTTTGCTTTAAAACCTGTTTTTAGGTCACTTAGATAAACAGAGAGTCCTATTGACAAATGCAGTAACAAAGAAAAATACTACTAATTAGTCAAGCAATGAATTTAAAAGTTGGGGTTTTTTTGTTTTTTCCTGAGGTGGAACTGTTTGGAAACAGTTTACATTTTCTTAATTATACATGGATACAGTAAGTTTCTGGTGATCAAAAAGAAGGTTTTCTTTTTGGCAATTTATTTACATTTTGGCTTTGTTAAATAAGCAGTAGTTTGAGGATGTTCCCTTTTAAAGTAAATAATAGAACCATAAGCTGAAAGGAATTTACAGGAAAACTTCTCATTGAAATATTTGTAAGCATTCAAAGAAAACTGAATAGAGCTCATTTCAGAATTTTTAAAGCTACGTTATTTGGTAAACAAAGGTTTGTGAGAAGATTTGAATTGTTTATCCAACAGTGGATTATATCATAAAGTATTCCTTTGGGGAATTATTTCATGTTTTCATTTCAGACATATATGTGATGATTTCCTGAAAAATTCTTCCCTTTTCCCTCCACACAGTGAGCATGGCCGCTAACAGGCTAATAGGTGCAGTGGCAGGGACCATTCTGGCCTTGGGGGTGATTTTTGGAGGCACAGGGTGGGGAATAGAGTAAGCATTTTTCTTAGTTTGAGTTCTCTGTCTGGTGCCTTAGTGTGTGAGGTAACTGTATGCACCTGAGCCCTCTGTGTTGCCCCTTAGCTTCGTCCTGTGGTGACCGTATTTGTCGTGTGATTTGACTGTGTCTGTGTCATGTGGTTGCTCATGCAGTGTTGAACCTTCTCCTGTCTGGGATAATGTGGGGCATAAAACAATAAGTTCGTGAATTTTTACATTGTCACCATAAAATTAAATGTCTAAATGTTTCCATTACACCAAATTACAGAAAAAAAAAAAAAAAAAAATTGGAATTTTGTGATTATTTTGCAAAATAGACTGAGTAATGTGGACTGTTGGATTACATACAGGGCTTTCAGTCTAATGATCCAGGTAGTTTTACAGTAAAGCTTCTGAAGGTTCTGTTGCTGGGATTCTCTTACCTCAGGATAGCACAGTGCTGGAGTATAGTATTCATGTATAAAGAATATGTATGAGCAATTTTTACTGTCTTTTCATAGTTCTAGGAAACAATAATCCTAAGTGTTATCCCAGTACCTCAATTTTGACAGTGGCTATGACTTATACAAATTTGTGTTCATGTATATATACACATACAAAAAGGCCCATGTAAGAGCTGTCTTCATCCTGCATTCCCTGTGCAAGCTGCAGATGAAATGAGTGCTGTTTTGCTGCTCTGAGGTTTCCAGCTTCTCTGTGTTTCTGGTACTGTATAGTACATCTGTCACATGACAGCAGCCCCTCTCTGAAGGGGGACTCAGAGCAGGAGAGTCCTGATTCCCAGTCCAGCTGAGTGCAAAGGCATTCACACAGTTCCAGTCCAGTGAGGCAGCCCTTGTGTGGCTGAGTCTGCAGCCCTAGGAACCTGGCCATACCAAGAACCAGACTGATCCAAGATTCTCAGAAGAGTAGACACCTTTGTGTTCACAGAGGACAATTATTAGAAAACAAATAGAAGGAAGAAGGCAATAGGTCATTTCCTTGAGAAAGATCTGATCTGTGTTTTACTGGTAGCTTTTACAACTGTTTGCTAAAAATTGAAGACTGTGAAACTTGTAGAGGTTTGAGGGATAGATTCTGGAGCAGAAAATTTACCTACAGGTTGAGGACCACTTGCCTTTTGCTTACATTCTGCCTTGTTCCCTTCTGTTTGTCTCTTCCCTTACCTGCTGTCTCAAGCCACTCAGCTCTGACCAGTGTCCCTGACCATTTGTTCTTGCTCCTGTATCCTTCTCTACCAACACCAGCTTTTTGTCATCTCTCTTCTGCTTTTATCACTCACTACCTGACTCATTCTTTTTTTCCTACATCCCATCAATATTTCTTTGTCCTCTGGTTTCTTCAGATACAACATTCAAGGCAAGGCACTTTTTGTTGGTTTACAGAAAGCACGTGGGGAATGCAAATTCCCTCTGTTCCTAATGCCCTTTCAGGCTGTTACCCTGAGTGGCTGCAGGGGAGGGGGTGATGATCACAACCTGAGGCCAGGACCTGTCCTTCCTCCTTCCTCACCACTTCACTTGCAAATTGTAAATGTTTGTTCAAAGTGCTGAAATAACTTTAATTGCTTCATGCTTTATGAATTTATTTCAGAAATCATGGGGGACAAAATGGTGCAGTAGTTTTTTTCCAGATTTCATAGTAAAATGGATACTTAGCTTTGATAACTTCAAGCAGAAGATTTGGCTGGCAAAGAGACAGGGAAGAAAAGATTAGATCCCCAGAGTTGTTGTTACCTGCAGGACAGTCTGCAGTAAACTTGCCTTTTCTAATACTGGCACAGTTTCAAATGGGATGTAGAATTCAAATTTCTTGTTGAATCTATTTGATGATGAAGAAGATTTAGGGAATAGTCTGAAGTCTACTGAAGTTACAGGTGTGTTCTGCTTTGACACCTTCAGCAGGGTTTGTGTCAGGTTCATAAAGATGACAAGGCTGGTGCAACAGCCATGCCAGAGCAGTGTCCTTGCAGGAAAGGGGGTGTGCCAGGCAGTTACCTGCAGGAGTTTCCTCCTGATAGATCTGTGTCTGCAGGCTATAGCAGTGGTGTGGTGGAAGGAACAAGTGTATTGAAGTGTTGCATCTTGTGATAGTCTGGATGGAAAATGATCCCACAGTATGGTGGGTATTAAAACTTGCCTCTTAGTTCTGGTTTGTCAAGCATTTGAGTTCAGTGACTAGAAAGGCTTATTGAGCTGAAACATATGGATTTTTATTTTTCTTTATAAATGTCACTCTATTGGTAGCAAAATTCTGGTTTATTGATAATACAATTTATTTGGTAATGCTTAATAAAACATAAGGCAAAGATCCTTACAGTAAGATATAACACATAAAAGTAACTACTTTTTTCATTTTAAGTACTTTTATGTGCACAGTCTGTCTTAAAATGACTTATCAGTGATCCTCTTAGATCTTTGTATTTGAATCCCAGTTTCAAACAGCTGGAGTACTCCAGTCTCATAAATAAGTGGGTGCTGTTTAGTCATATTACCTATTCTACCAGCTTGGGGTTTTTATATTTATACTTTTCTATTAACCAATCCTAATTGTTTTGTATATTATCATCTTCTGTTCAAATTGATTGAATTATTTAATATTTATAGGAAATAAAACCAATACTGATTTTCTTTATTGAAAGAATAACTGCTTTCATCTGGTGATTAGACATGCACTGTGAAATAGATACATATCCCTGGGCATTTAACAACCAGGGAACATAGTGAGAAGAAGGATGTAAAAAGTGGTGATTTGGCACATCTTTACCCAATTTCAGACTATGTTACTGTTAATTAATCATTGTATCTTTTGTGGGGAGATGGCATTCTATGGCTAGAAAGTAATCAACTTTAGAATTTTTCAAGGCTTCTGAAATTTATTACAGGTAAAGCACCTGCTGTGTTTTCAGTCTTTTGTTTTGTGAGATCATGTAATGAAATCCAGACCATAGATCTCAGTCAGATATGGTAGCTCATTAGGCTCATTAGGCTGCTGTTGCAAGCAAGCCTTAATTGGAACCACAATGCCTGCAGGATGGCACTTACCCTCCACCATGCTCACATCTGTTAATTTGAGCCAGGTGTGACTTAAAGGTAAGTCCAAATAAGATACATTCTTCCAAATTATGCAAAATTACCTTTTGATTTTTGTTGTCAAAGCTGTGCACTGTTCATCTGTAAAGCTCACTGTATTTTTTTTCAGTCCAAGTGTTTTATTTGTATTCCTCAATACTCTTTGTGTAGGAACTGCAGGAGGCAATTTTTAGAACTTTGTTTTCTTTTAGCTAATCAGAATCTCCAGAAGCACTGATGTGAGAAACATGTAGTGGAGAAGTTAGGTGGCTGCAGTCAATTTTAAAACTTAGGGCAAGTACATATTGTAGTGTGTGGGGCTGGGCAGGAGATTCTGTGATACCAACCAACAGCTTAAACTTTCAGTTGTTGCAGCTGCCCTTGCTCTTTCTTTGCTGCTCTCTGGCTGCTCCTCTTTCTTCCTTATCTTAGCTGTGTGACAATTTTCCAAACTCAGTTTCAGAACAATTAATTAGGAAAATTTCGATTGCTGTGTAAAATTTTGTGTTTGGGGAGAGTGGGATAGGAGGTAAGAACTGTTTTTGATGACTATTCCTGAATATGTAAATATTTAAACAAAAAGTGTGTGATACGTTGCAGAACTGTTAAGTTGCTTTCATTTTGCCTTGAGTTCAGATGCAATGTTTTACATCAAAGACTGCAATAGGAAATTTTTGTACAGAGCAAATGTTACTCAGGCCTATTGTCAGTTTTCCTTTGTCCTGTGTAAACAGAGCACTTAAGGGTCAATTATTAATATCTTCTTTAGGTGTTCTCTTGCCCTCTTCAGAAAATTGCACGGACATACTTTGTGCTGCTTTTTTTGTTGCTGATTTTTCTGCTCCACCCTTCCCCATTTTGTTCAGTAGCTTCTTGAGGATGATGAAGAGATGCTTTGATGTTTGGAAAGCTTAGTGGAAATAAACTTTTATTTCGATTTTCATTCCCTATTATATAATCCTTTGCTTTTGTCAAACAATTGTAAATTTGGCATTGATGTAACTGTAGGGACTCTGGACTCTGATGAGTAAGTGGTGCTAGATGATCTCAGCTCAAATTAAAATATCTACACCTTTCAGGAGCTCCATGAAAAAAAGACAGGGCTTTTTGAGTTTTTATTTCTTTCTCATTTTCTGTATTCTTAAAACATTCAGCATTCATACTTTTCCCTCTAAGTTAAGGAATTATTCACATCTATCTTAGTGTCCTCAGCTGACTGTTCATGCAGCAGAGTATGGAGTAAGTTACAATGGAATTCACTGTCTAATACTAGGTTTTTATCTGTGGTAGAAGTCAGCATAGCACAATGCAGAGACCAACAGCTTTGTTCATGCCTATTGCTAAAGAAAAGTAAGTTAAGTTGGGCTTGTTGAGACTGTCTAGAGGCATCACCTTGTGTGCTGTCTGTATTCCCTGAACTGTTTGACTACCCTTCAGATGCTTCACAAAACGTGAATGAAGTCATTGGTTCTCATGTCTGTCTTACCCTAATCCTTTACCACAGGTCCTAGTGCCACCAATCTTATAATAGGCTCCATCGCTGGTGCCATCCTGGTAGCAGCTATTGTCCTTGGGGGGACAGGATGGGGCTTTAAGTAAGCAATGCCGCATGTCTTCTCTTCGGTGGCTCTGGCATTTCTATTTCTTGCTTACATCACTAAATTTTGAGTTCCTGCTACAAGAGTTCCAAGTTAACCCCCCCAAACTCTTAACAAACTGCTTGAAACAAGAAAAGAAATTACAGATGTGATAAACAAGTGGAGGAAATGGATTTGAAAATAGCAAATGTTATCAGGGTGCAAAGTTGAAAAACAGTAGAAGAATTAATTTTCTTAATTCACCTAACACTTAACAAACAAGGTCTTTTTTCACCTCCAGTCAGTATCATTGTTCTCAGAAGCTGATTACATTGGTTAAAAAGCCCCCAAAAGATACATGTCTTATTTTGAATGTAGTAGTAGTTTCAAACTGCTCGACTTTCTGACAGTGAGAGATGTCGTGTAAAGGGTCAGTGGTGGAAGGAGCAGAGTAGTTTTCAGTAACAACTGTTGGGAATAGCAGCCCTAACTTGTTTGTGGTTACTGATTTTTTTTTAACATTGATACACAATTTTAAAAAAAATTCAGGTTTAGAAAGAACATTTTGAATTCTTGGGCTGTTTTCTGAAAGATGAAAGTATTTCCTTCCCCATTCTAGTTTGATATGTTTTCTAACTACAAGGACCAACAGATTAGTCATTCCACTTGGGACTGTTAAAGCAAACAGTCTTGTACAAAGGTACTTCATTCTTACCCTTTTTGTAGTGTCCAGTCTGCCCACACACCTGGTCTATACTTGGTAAACAGGATCTCCCTTACAGATCATGGAGGGAATTAAGTACAAGTGATTTCTCATGGCATTTCAAGTTGCTGTTTCTTTTCAGTAACATGAATCAAGGTTAAGCCATGATACTGTTGTAAGCCATAATTCTTCAAGGAAAATAAGTAGTAGTGGTGATGATGATGATAATAATAATTCAAAGAAAATATTCTATGGCCTCTAGTCATATTTCATGTCAGAATTGAGAAGAAAGGAAATAATTTCCTAATTGATTAAGGCAGCTATCGAAGTAGAATCTAGTGATAAGGTTATAGTTACCTTGTAACTCACTTTCAAAGGTCACCTGAAAATGTTTTACTTCTGGTTTATACTCTTATATTTTCAAAGTTTCAGCTGGTCTTAATTAAATTTGTATATAGAAGCAAAATATTTAAAAATCTCTTTCAGCTCTGCTGAAAGCACTGAATCAGGTTTTGCCCTTTCTCCTGGCCAAGGCAATTACTCCCTGTTGCACTGCCTGTCACTGTTGGTGTTCTCAGAAAGACCCAGCACCTGCCACATTTATATTTCTCTAAGTGCTTGTTCTGAGGGAAGTCACAGTCCCTGTTCTTCCATTTAATGCTGGCAAAAGCTGCAGCACTGCAGGCAGCAGCTGTGGGAGTCACTGCTCCTCATTCGCTTTAATAAGAAAATATTAAATACAAAATGTATCCAAACATCCATCTATAAGCATGGGTGTAGGATCTTCATAAGCTTTTTCAGCTCCTGAGGGATAGACCCACCTTCCACTGCTGGTATTTTTGCTGTGGTTATTGGTTTGTTTTGGTTTTTTCTTAGTTAAATAAGTGGATTGAATTTATCTGTAAAATAAATACCCCTAGGTCAGCCTACAGTATTTAGAAGTTACCACAGGGCAGCTCTAAACAAGGTAGCTTTAATATAGTCCTGTATCTTTTGCACTTTATATAGCTTTTCCCATATTTATAAATAGAAAAATAATTTAGTATTTAGTTGTCTTTTTTGTAAATAAAGCATTTCAACAGTACATAATTCCAGTTAGTTGCAGAACTGAGGGGCTTTTGCTCCTGCACTTCACTGCAATTAGCTTTTTAAATAAATACAGCCAAATTTTCTGCAAGGCTTGCATTAACACTCCTATTAACATTTTTGGTTTATTAAGACCAACAATGACATGCATTTAAAACAGTAATATTAGAAACAGTGATATTGTGAGTGCTCATGGGAATGAACCAAGCTAGATTCTATTGGGGGAAAAAAAAAGTCAGTTTACCCTTTTGGATGAGTTTTCTGCTCTAAGAGGCTCCTGTCCATTACTTAGCAATTCATAGACTTTGCAGAAACAGAGTGTGCATCCTTAAATGATAGGTTTGTATTGCACAAGGTAGTTTGCTGAAAACAAAATACACATCATGAAAATACAAAATAATTAGTTCTTCCTCTGAGTCTTTTCAAGCTGTCTTGTGCCCTGGTCACCTTTGCCATCAGTGCTGCAGCCCCTGCCTCCAGCAGACACAGCCTGAGAACTTGCATGAACAAAGAGCAGTAGGACAATCCCTCCCTGTCTAAAACAAATACAGGATGTAATTGATTATTTCTTCTTCGTATTTCACCCCTCTCAAACTGCTTCACAAGTGGTCAGCTTTGCACCCTGGTGTCATTTGTTTGCCCAAAGGGAGAAGCTCCTTATCCCTGTAGATGATCTACACTGGAAATGCTTCCTGAAGCTCTTACTCTCAAAAGAGAGTAATACAACTGTTTATTCTGTAGCAGAACCTCAAATACACTGGCCTGGCCTAGCTCACAGCTTGAAGTGCATGTTTCTTCTGGGGGCCAGAGGGGAACAGAAGAGGCTTTCCAGCTTATAAACAAAGAGGGCTAGCACATGTAGACCCCTGATACTTGGCTTCAGATAGATCCAGAGGGACAGATGAGATTAATAAAGGGATTTTAACTTTTCCTTTTTTAAGCAAGTGATATATTTAGTCTCTGCAACTGTGAGAGAAGGTAGCTAATGCTTTACAAACTGGGAGATGTGATTTCTGTTTCACAGGTTATCAGATGTTCATATGAACATACGGTACTGTGGTGTCAAGTCCATATCAAACGTAAGCTGCAACTAAGCAAACTTTGTTCATGAACTGGGGTGGGGGGTGGAGGGGAAGTGTAAAAGAAGGCTTGATGCAAGTTCAGAGAAACAAAGTGAAAACAGCTCAAAAAACAAATTCCAGTTTCAAGAGTGAATCCAAGGTTAATTTTCAATCAAGTTAATGTGTGGACAGAATAGGAAAGAAAAAATGTTAACTGACAATTTTACAGAATATAGAATCTCTTTAGACATTTCAGGTGGCTTAAAGGCTGTGGGTGGAAACCTTGTTAAGAAGTAGATTTTACTCAGTTGAGCCTTGCATAGACTTTTAAAGCTGTTGGTGTTTAGACAGCAGTCAGAACTTAATTTGGGTGCAGTTAATCTGTGCCTGTTTTCAGTAGAGAGTGTTTAATAGAGGAAGGACATTTTTACCAGCAGAGTAGCTTCAGGGGCCTACACTTTTTTTCCTAGCATACATTACTGCAGAAGTGAGTGAATGTAATTAATGCTTTTGTTACTGACTTTAACAGCAATTTTGGTAACAAAACACTGCTAAGAGGTAATGCTAGTAAGAGTGATGTGGAAATGCAGATGAAGAGCTGCTGCTTGTTATAGCAGAATATTAAAGTGGCAGACAGAGAATTGATTGGAGACACAACTCTATTTTCAGCAATTGTTCTTAGCTAAAGAGCTGCAAGGTTTTCTATTTCTTTAATAGAAGATTAATGGAGGAACCAAAGACTTACCCAGCTATAACAGGTGCTGAGGTTGAACTGGTCTGTGCAGTTGCATTCAGACCCTAAAGGTTTCCACAAGATAAGGCAGTGGAGTGCTGGTGGCAATTTCATGAGGAAGGAGGTTTTGGTCCCTTACCAGCATTTCCATCAAGCATGAATTGTGGACCAAAATCCAGTAATCACTGCACAAACAGCAGCTAGAATCAAATGTGAGGTATTTTCTCACACACTACTGGAATGAATGGGAGGTCAGTGTCTTGTTTTAAGTTGCTTATTTTAGTCTCTCATTTTGTTAATTTTAATCAGTTTTGTAGCAAAAGTTAATTTATTTAAGCTCTTCAGCATTTGAACCATGCTTTAGGAATGCCTATGAAAACATTAGCTAATTGAAGTGATTAAAATACTGGGTTTGCATAAAATCTGCAAATACTTCAATAAAGCTTCATACTTACATGATCACAGACAGGGGCACATTTGTAAGTAATGTACTCTATGACCACATTCCTAGTTAGCTGCACAAAAAGAATGCAGCAGACTGCAGCAAGGTATTTCTTCCAGCCCTTTTTGAAACCAGATTTTATTTCCTGAAATATTTTTTGTTTGTAAACATGACCATGTTAGGCAGTGATGTGCTGTAGCAGGGAGTGCTTTTTTGATTAAAAATCACCTATACTTTTATTTTGTTAGAGACCCTTTTTGTGGTTGGATTACAGACAGAAAAGCTGAGCCTCATTATTTAAAGAGGCATTAAAACTTTAAATGCAAAGAAGTTGTTGATGTTCTAAGATCTTCCACATAAACCAACAAGGGACTAGGAAGCAGCATCATTCTCCTGTGTGTCCTTCCAGAGAGGACACTTCTGCCCCTTTACCTTTTAACTGAAGCATAGCAGAAGGAACCTTGTACTGCTGTAACTCATAGCTATAAATGGTGGAAATATCCAGAACCTGCTACTTGCCTACTCTCCTTTATTGTCATTTTCTTGGGAAAGAGAGAGACTTGTTCTATTAGCCAATTTAAATTAGATTACTAATTGTCTTCATTTTAGTATTGTAATGGTTGGTAATTCAGGATGAAGTTGTTAAAGCAGGTCAGGGAATCAGAACCAGGATTTCAGTTCCTGCAGGTAACAGCTCCCTGCCCACCTCTGAAGTGCTGCAAGGGCAGCTCTTGTTATAGCTTTGTATGTGTGTACTGTTCCCTTACTGACACTGTACCTCATGGTCGTATTTCAGGCTCTTATTTTAGTTCTTCACATGTTTCTCATACAACATTGTTAGCAGAATATCCTAAGTGAAGAAAGGCAGTGGTTTGGTCAGTATCTTGTACCTCAAAGGCTGTATTTCTGCTGAATAAAACTAGGAAATAAGTAAATATATGGTTTGGACAGATCACAGAATGCATGATGAGGTTTGTACTGGAACACTACACTAGTGGAGATTAGGTTAGAGAAGAATGGATAAGATAAAAGCTGTAAGAGTTTTGGTAGATTGTACTGGGAAGCTGGCACAGCATCTGTCCTCTGTACCATGTTCTAAGAGTTTATAAAGTCAATTTCTTTAATTAAAATAAGCTCAGATAACAATGTAATTCAGTATCTGTTTTAAGGACTTGTCCTCTTCAAGCAAAGGGGAACATGGTACTTCCCCTATAGTAGAAGGACAAGTTAGGTCACCTGGATTTTTCATCTGCATCATTGATTTAAAAGGACTGACCAAGTAGTGCTTGAATTCAAGGATGCTAGACAGTATTTGAAAGGAGGAGGTGGGGGAAAGAGAAGCAGACATGTCCTTTCCCCACTGAAATTGGCAGTACAAGCAGATGCACAGCAGCCTTTAACTCACATTTAACCAAGTTCTGTAACATTCATACTTCCTCTCTGGCAGTTTTGCAAGTTGGCCTGAAAAATTAATTTCCTCATCTTAAATTTGCCTGTAGTTCAGAGGAAGAGGAATTGAGATACTGAGGTAATGTCAGCCTCATTCCAAAGGAGCATCAGTACAGTAATCCTGGAGGGGAAAAGACTGAAAGATGACTACAGTAATCTTCTTTCAGAAACTAGCATTTCTTGAGCATTCATCTTGCACAAATCCAATCACAGGCATCCAAGGAAAAAAACAAAATCAAAGATGCCTAAGAATTACCAGCCTCTGGAAATTCTCTCAAAATGAAGTTGCCTTTGTATTAGTCTCAAACCACCGGTTAAACCTTATGTATAGAACATATATAAATGTTTTAGTAGTGGTAGAGGTTAGCAGGGCTGCAGAAGATTGAAAATCCAGGGGTTGGTCTGTAGCTTTAGGGAATTTATGAATTCCTGTTCTGTATTTTTTGCATGTTGGTTTGGTGGTGGTAGTGGTGTGTATGCCCAATGGTAAAACTAAATGCATGAGCCCCTTGCTTGATGCCCCACATAAAGCCAGATACTGGGGAGGTTGCACCCAACTTTTGTTGTTGCTTCCTAATGTCTTGCTGTCTGACATAGGACATCAACATCGCAGGAGATTGGATGTCACCAGCTTGCTGCCCTCTGTTAACATTCAGTTCTAATCACACAACTGACAAAGCTGTCCAGTCTCCTTCGAATGCAATGTCTCAGCTGTCTTTTGCACCTTACTAAGATTCACAGCACTTGTGGCCAATAGTGTGGTAAGAGCTCACAAAGGCACGCACACTTTTGTCACACTGGATGACAACCTGGATTCTGGTGTAGCCAGAGCTGGGCACTTGCTCTGAGAGCTCAAGCCTCTGTGGGCTGAAGGGTTGCCATTCCTGGCCCTTGTGACTCAACTCTCCAGGTAAACGTGTGTGTTCTTGGCCTAGTGCACACTTGCGTTACTGGGAGCTGAAGTGTTCTACCAATTTAGAGCACCACTTGAAGTACTACAGAAATAATTGATTTCTGTGTGCCAGCATAATCTTTAAACTGCAGAAGGAAACCAGAACTTGATACCATGCTGTAGAAAGCATGCAACTAAATTCCTTAAATAGTTACCCCTTGGAAAAGTGTCAGTGTGAGCCCTTCACTTTACTATGACCTTAGCAATGGCTTTGTTCCTGTTATATCTAACTAATGTCTTGCATTTTTCTCATTCCATCTCCTTTTGATGCAACCTGGAAGAAATGTCAAAAAACGAAGATTCGATCCAACTCAACAAGGCCCTATCTGAAGAAATGCCATTCAAAAAGCTCCTTCTTGCACTCCTGGATTTTGGGTATGATGTCTTTGCTGTAGCTACACAGGAACTAAATCAGTATGGAAGAACATGAGAACAGTAACTGTAAACACAATGTTGGGATGTTGGGATTTGAGTTGGTAGAACACTGTCCTTTTTGGAGATAAGTTGGAAATACATCCTCTATTCACCTTTCTCTTGTTAACATTAACTGACAAGTGGTACAAGCAAACTGCTTCAAAAATCAGGTGTTTTTTTCCTTTTCTCAAATTAAGAAGGAGACACAGACCAAGTGCAATAAGAAAACTGTTCCAAAACAATGGAATCGCAAACGATTCTTTCCCAGCCTGCTGGCACTCTAACTTCACTTGAGTTCGCATGACTTCCTTTTTCTTATCAAACTCCAGTGGCATGAGGAGCTAATTTTGAAAGGGTAACCTGCATGGCTCACATACAAACAACCAAGTTAGCAAGCTGACCCCAAGCAGAATCTGCAGCCCAATAAATACAAACCACTGGGAAGCCAGTGCCAGGCTTCAATAGCTTTTCCAGCCACGTGGTGCATTCTGCTGCTGGACTTGAGGGTTCCCTGCTCCATGAGCTCATTGTCCACCTGGGACAGGAGCCTGTTGGGTATGGAAGCTACTGAATGATAGATGGAATTCTTCCAAGAAGGAAAAAGTGTAAATATGGAAATAAGATTTTGATGTATCATTTTCACAGATTATATATAAATATATATATATGAGAGAAAAGAATTTCCATATAAAAAGGTTCTATTCTTTATGTAAATCTATTTTTGATGTTGGGTTTGGTTTTGGGTTTTTTTTCCTCCCCTTTTTTTCTGTAGCATGTTGTACAGCAGATGTTCTGGGCTTGCTCAAAAAAGGCAGATAACAGCATGCAGATGCAGGGAGTTCTGACACCAAACAGATGTGATCTAAAGTTTGTATGCTTGAAACCAAAAACAATTAAAATGTATAAATGCATATCTATGTAGTGACTATAAGTCTGAATTACTTTTTTTGGCTGTTACACAGACTTTTCCATGATATAGTATAAGTAACACACACTCAAACTAATCACAGAAGTGCCAAGCTCATTTTTTTTTTTCTTTTAAGAATAGCTACTTTTTTCCTGCCTAGATCCTGTAAAATAAAAAATAAGCCTTAAAATACTTAAAAAATGTTAAAGCTTGGAATGAGTTATTCTTCTCTTGCCTTCTGCCCATCCACTCAAAGCAGCTTGCAAAAGTGACTGACCTTTTTAACTCACTCCCTGTATCTCTTTGATGCATGTCACTTTTCAAAGTTTAATGCAAGATTAGTACTTTGACCCTTGGCTACTGATAGCCAGTTACCATCACAGTATGTGCAGAATCCCATGGAATTTCAGGTGTGTTGTCATTACTTCTAGAGACACCTTCTGTACACACAGATTTTTGCAGAGTAGTCCTGGGCAGCACTCCTGTGTCCCTGGGAGCACCAGGCTAGCCTGGCTGCAGCTGCCTTGAGAAAGGTATGTGAAGAGGTCTAGTTTAGGGCTCCCTTAGAGTACAGAGCTGTACAATCATCCTTTTAATCTTGACTTTAAAAATTTGCTAAGTGAAGTAACGGAAAATTTATTTGCTGCATCTGATAATCAGAATTAAAGACTTTTGTAAGTTTGGATCTAATTTAAAAGTTGTAGTTTAGTAACAACAGAAGCCCAATTACACTACTTCCTGCATCTTTGTTCAGAGGAAATCCATTTCCCAAGTTAGCTTTAAGAGCCAAAACATTAAGAAAATGCTGCAGACATTTTCCTGTGAGTTAGAAAACCTCATTTCAGTTATTTTTCTTATTATGATAATGTTCAATTCAATAGTCTTCATATATTGATTTTGATTCACAGTTACTAATAAATATTTTCAATCAGCTTTAACATAATCACATTTACACTTACTACATTATAAGTTAAAGGTGTTGCACACAGGTAGTTGACATTAATAGAAACTATAAACCTTATTCTGAAAAGTTCCTGCTTGGCTTTAAGCAGAATTAAATTAGTGACAGTTCTCTGATGACAAACCAAAAATACTTGCAGATGTATTACTGTTCTCTAAAAATGCTTTGATTGGGAACACAATGTCTAACTTTTGTCAGGTTCTGCTTCCAAAGCAAGCATAACCCACAACAGAAACACCAGTGATATCAAAAATTATAATAAATAAAGTCAACTGGCTATATATAAACTACCTGTGTAATAAACCTTGGAGAAACATTTCACAAACAACATTGTTAGTGTGTGATGTGATGTTTTAAATCAGACCACAGTGGTCCCCAACAACTATGTATATATGTTCAGTGCTGGAGTAACTTTTTTATTTACACCAGCAGTTTCATAGGAATTACAATTTCTTGACTGAATTTATGTTCCAGTCCTCAGCCATTTGTGTGTATAGGAAGAACACACTTTCTGCCCTGTGTGTACACAAGTGACAACACAGCTCAGAGCAGGTACAGGCTGAGTGCTTCCTGTGGTGGTAGACAGTTAAAAAACTGGGTTTGGTAGGTGTTGATTTTGTACATGGCCTTGCTGTGCTGTGGGAAGTGCGTATCCATTTAGCGGTAACTTGTTCATCGCAAAGCGTCACCAAAAGAAGACCAGGTTGACTCTGCCTCCATTTCATCCACTCTACATTTTCTCCATTGTTTACCTATTCAGCTGGACAAGAAACTGGGGTAACTTTATAGCTCGTTCCAGTCTGTTGCATGATCTCACTGATTTGATCTGGTACTCCTAACGAGAAGTCTGCCAGGTAAATTAACAGCTGTATAGGTGCATGTTCAAGACACAGATTACTCAAGGCTGGAGTCTAACCAATTTTTCTTTACTATGCAAAGATGGGTATTGCACAAACAGATGAGACAAATGTCTGAGGAAATGCCATAGAATACTTGAAGTTATGTTTTAAGCCTAATCAGACATGTTTTATATTCATTACTGCTTCCACTGTTACTCCTCCTTTTAAAAATGATTTGTAATTATTTTTTTAAGTGCACAACTTGCTGTTGTTATAAATCAAGTTTTTGTTTGAAGTTAATACTCATTCATATCCTGTTGGCTGCTAATGAATGGAAATTCAATAGTCCTTGTTCTGCATCTTAGCAAGATGAGTATTAAAAATGTCATGAACATGGAATGGAGTAGTTTTTAATTTTCAATCTTTCTTTTTTCTTATTTATTCTCTCAATTTAAGTTAACTTCTGTGTTCAAGGAATCATCACCTTTGTAGTAGTGGGAACTGACTGGAGTTTTCTTTTCTCCAACATCTCAAACTGTCAAGTCTCACAGCAAGGCTGGCTGTGGGGACGTTGCACGCAGCCTTCCCGCTGTGCATGGAACCAGCGCCTCGGCACCCAGGAGGGGCCCGGCCTGCTTCAGTCCCAGCTGCTGGCTGCACTGAGTTCAGCGAGACCTGGAGGCCTTTTTCAGCTCAAAAATCTGAATTAGAAGAAGTCCAAAATGAGGCCTTCAAAGTATTCTTTAAATAATTACATCACAACAACCAAATAGCATGGCCATCACTTTAATGGAACACTGAATGAAACTCAATTTCCCTTTTCTTTTTTTGCCAGACTAACTCCAGTGAAGCCAGCCTGGGAAAATTAAATGCATGCATGTCACAGTTACCAGATAACTACTGATACTGTTTTGCTTTCTCCAACTCCAGACAGGGAAACAAAATACACTTTTGTGTTAGTATCTCCCAAGGTTCTGTATGAAAGCGTGCTTCTCATTTTGAACTGTAGAGTGAGGGAACACTCTCATTAATGGATCCACTATTTTCCACTTCTATTTCCTGTCATTTGAATATAGGATTTATCTATGAACTCAATATAAACATGCAACATTTTGGCTATAATTAGAATAGACAGTGATTCCTTAAAATAGGAGTTAAGTCTTTTGCAGCATATGAATAGAAAAGCATCTATAAAGACAATATAGAGACAGATGCATTACAAGAAAAAGTTCTTAGAATATTTTTCAAAACTTTCACAATTCCAACACAAAACACTGAGCAGCAATTTTGCTGGGGCACTTATTATCATGAACAAAACCAGCACAACAACGAGTCACATTGTACAAACCCAAACCCTCTGTTTTGTTCTAAATGCACTTCCTCTAGATTCTGACCTACAAGAGCTGAAAAATTACTTTAACATGAATCATCCGTCAGTAATATCACAGAGACTGTTTTAAGGGCTGATGGAAAGCTTTAATAAAAAAAGTAACTAAGAATTTTAGTAGCTGAGCTGTTCAAACAAGTACAACTGAAAGCAAAAGGTCACAAAAATATTATCTTAAAGCTGCACATACTATAATTCAGTTCAGTGATTTATTGTTCACAACTCAGCAAGCACATTTTTGTAGATTGTGGAATAAGTTATTTAGTGGAAGCATTTAACTCAAGAGGGGATACAACCCCTGGATAAGTACAAGGACTTCACATCAGATCAGCATCACAGCCACTTGAAGTATTATTTCTGAACAACCACGAACTGCTGAGGGCAGCGTAATTCTGAATGCTCTAATTTGTAGGAAATCCATAATCAAGAGTCAGTTGATTTCTTCTTATTAAAATTTTCCTCTAAAAAAGCTTGGGTTTGTCATGAGTCATGGGATAACCCTCATCTTTACCACTAATACTGTAACAGGCCATGCTTTAGTGTGGCATTTTCTGAGCCAGGATAAGGATTTCCCCATCCAAGCTGGCTACTCAAAGCATGGAGGAACTGAAATGTATTTGTCACCATCCAAGTCCAGTTGCCAGACTTCATAAGCACAACACTCCACCACTGTATACCATACATTCACAGACTGCCTCAGCCACCAGTCCAGCTATTAAAGGCTTTGAATTTGCTTTGGACACTGGGAAGCAATGCTTGCATCTGCACTTCACAGAGAAGTTGAGAGAGAAGGGCTGCTTATTAAAGCTGTATTTTAACAGGTGACTAAGGCACAAGCATGACACACTCCTTACATTACACACTGGTAACATGCTGTGGGTTCTAACACCTGTTTTGCCTCTTGTGCAGAAAGGAAGTGTCCTGCACATAACATGTGCTGCTTCTCTGCAGTCTAACCCAGACAGTGTCCAGCCAAAAAACAGCACAAGCCAGCTGCTTTTGACTGGTTTCCTATTTCCAGCTGAGATGGTGATCAGTTAATTCTTAAGAATGAAAACACATCTAAATACCTCAAACCTACTGCTATTTGCATAAGCCTTAAGAGAAAATTTTAAATGGTAATTTCATGACAGCTGTGCTAAAGTTACTTCCATATAAATTGCAGGAAGAATATGTTAACAACTGACAGCTCCCAGGTTCCCCACTTGACTCCTGTGAAAGTGGTTTGTGCATAATGGAAAAAAAAATCAATATCTTTATGATATTAATATGCCCTTGCACTTTACATCCAGGTTATAATGTATGGCATGCCTTAAAATAGAGTAAGCACTGACCTTATTAATTCAGGACAGTTTTTCAGAGACTGGGTCTTTGGACTGTTGATGTTTTAATTATCTATGTACCCACTCTTTAGAGGGGATTCCTCAACACACAGATCACTCAGGATGCTGTGGAGTCACAGCACAGTGCAACCCTCCCAGTCAGTACAGAACAGCTTCTCGTTTCAAGAAAGGAGCATATGTATTGCAGAAGACTGAACAGATCTATCCCTGGTGTCTAATCCAGGTGATGGGGCACCTGGATGCCTTTTGGAGCTTCAGCACAACCAAGTAATTCACAGTACTTGTAACAGCAGAGTTATTTGCTTAGAGAAACAACCCCTCCTTCCCCTCCCAGCTGGCTGCTGAGCTGCAGACCAGATGAGGTGGAAGTTTCTGTACCTGAGGCTTATGGAAGAAAATGGCACCAGCAACACCAACTGATTTTCCTGTGACCCTGCAGCCCTGACAGTGTCCCAAGGACTCTTGCCCAAAGGTGATGGGAGTTGTGCTGAACAGCACCTTGTGCTGTCAAGCTGAATTGAGTGCCCAGACCCTGCTGGCACCACACACCCCTGGTTCCCCACTGGTCAGTGGGCCGAGCTGTGTGGCAGCAGCACTGGGGACAACTAAAGCTCCACCTGGCTATAGACAAAGCAAAGCCTGACTTTCAGCCTCAGTGCAGTCACACAAAGATGCTTCCACTCATCTCTTCAGTTTATGTAAACAGAGATGTTTATCTCCCTAACAAGGATATCTTCACAAAACATGATTTGTAGCAGTCTGGTTTGCTCCAAAACATACTAATAACTGTATAAATAGAGAATAACTTGCAGTAGTAGTGCTCCTGGTTTTAAACAGTCTCAATTTGTGCTTTCAAAGAGAAAGCTCAAGTTACTTCTAAAAGTAAGTACAAGGACCGCAGTCTAAACCTCCATACTCCATTCATATATTTATGTTAGCATTTGACATATTCTGACCATCCATTTCCTCCCCAGACCTCCTCCCTTATCAACATGCCCCCTCTAAGGGTGTCACAACAGTGAAAACAGATGGATGAAAAGTGCACAAGCAAGCCTGTTTCCTTTGGAGTCAGTCATTTCTCCCCTATTTCCTTTCAGACACATCTGAACTCTGTATTGCTGTTTCAAGGCGTGCTCCATTATGAAGTTATTCTTATAGATATTGTTAACAGTAACATAGTTTACAGACAATGAATGCTTGAGCAGGATTTCTGTGCAATGAGAAAGCAGTTCCAAGAAACTGAACTATTCTAGTGCCCTCCAACATTCACTGAAAACCTTCAGGAAATTAAAGATTTTAACTTCTGCTTTGGGTAATGAGGAGGTCCTGAACACAAGACTGAAAATTGCCTCATTTGCAGAAAGAAACAAACAATTCCCTTCATTACAGAGTCCTGTGTCTGTGCAGTTGGATCAGAGGGCTGGGCAGGTGGGTAGAAGATTCAGGTCCCATTACATTTTTGCTGATTTGGCTGGGCATTTCCACTGCAAACACAAGATCTCTAGGACAGCAACTGTTGTACTCAAAGGTGACCTGTAGCACCTAGGCCAGGGAGCACTGGTTTTAGGCAGACCTGGCTGGCTGATAAGTTTGAGACAATCCCCCTCCCCAGCTATTCAAAGAAAATGATAATCTTCACAAAATATGCAGCTTTTTAAGCTATGCCTAATCAGTAATAGGATAGGAATAAAAGGACCTTGTATAAAAAAAAAAAATAGTCTTTTCAGAAGCTCCAAGCTAAAGATGAACTTACAACACAGAAGTCCACTCTAGGATCACCTTTGTAGCATCCCTTTTGCAAATAGGTTTCAATGGGTACATTTGTGAAATAAAAATGAGAGTTTCAAAGGCTGAGTGGTCTGACCTATTAAAAATAAATAAAATATACAATCAACTTTTTAAAAAACCCCAATGTTCTATCTGCCTCTATCACATGGTTCCTTACTGATAACGTATGGGTTTTATCTCATCTAAGTAGTCTAAATGACAGAGCTTGTACTACTTCACTCAGGAAAATCATTCAAGAAGGCAGATTTCTCTGCCAATAAATTATTCATGACAGATCTTGCACATTGAAAAAACCCCAACTTGCTCCTCTGACAACAGCAGTGGGGTACTTATAAGGCTTCACATCTGTGGTTTGAAGAGTTGCAAGTGCTTTGTCAGGGCCAGAGAACCCCAGCAGGAACTAGCAGCAGAACAGAGAGTAAAGCAGATAACCTAGCAAACAACCTGAGAATGAGCAGGTAACCAAGGAGAGCCAAAGATCCCACAAATCCCTTTCACACAAGACAGAATATCCATCATTATTCTCCAGAATCTCCTGTGACCTATTTCTTGCCTCTAAAAAATTTGCTATCCTCCCCTCTCCATTTCTTCTTGAAGACAGTTTTCCCCAAACAACTTTGAGTGGGAATGTGCAGGCTCCCAGCATGGGGTCCTGGCTGCCAGGGGAGTGTCTGTGCTGTGGGATGAGTGTGACAGTGGCAGAGCTGGCACCTTTCCTTGGTGGTGCACGGGCACGGCACAGGAGCTGCCCTGAGGCAAGCGTGCCCAGGCACCCTTTTCTCCCAGGAGCTGCGAGAAAGAAACGCCCTCGGAGCAAGAGAAGGTAGGAGGCTCCACACTGCAATCCTGCTCAGCTTCAGGGAAGAATCCACAGTGAAAGTGCTTTTGTTCCCCAGAAGATTTGGCTGTAACCCCCTGGGAGAAACTGATCCCATAACAGTTTTGCTTTCCTAGATGTTGGTGGCAGTTTTATGAAAACATGTTTCACTGAACTGCTCTTTTAACTCAGGTGACTCTTTTAACCCAGGGTGACCCTCCTGCCTGCCTGGAGTGCTGAAGGTGAGAAGGGTTTCTCCATTGTCTGTGAGAACATGAGAAAGCAGGAGGGCTGCATCAGAAAGAATCAATGACTTTATTCTGGAACATGTTGATATCAGTCCAGCATCCAAATGGCAACGAATCCCTTAATTCAAAAACTAATATTTGTCTGGCTATAAGTATCCAGAACACCATCAAAATGAATCAAAAGCTCTCTATCTGAATGGTTAGTGTGAGACAACTTGCCCAAAAGATGTGAACAATTAACTTTTAATGTACTCTATTAATCAGTTTGGAGTTCTTTCTTATTTTCTTGGAATGTTTTAGTCTAGAGAGAAATGTCACATCCTTTGAAAAGGTCATCTGCATTTATACTGTCACATATCACCTGGTTATGTTTTTAAAAATATATATTAATTTTCTAACCAATATTGCTTAGCTTGCACTTGTAAAAACACCTGCTCCACATGTCTTCTCAAAGCTTATGTTAAATACATTTGCCAGAAGAAGTGTTACATCTTCCACAAATTAATTTAAATAAGTGGCTTCAACAATGAAGCCAGTTCACACTTCTGACATGTCACCTAAATTTACTCTTGGGGTAACACTTCAAATATGGCCCTGCAGACAGATTGCTCACATACAACAGCTGGTAGGCATGGAGAGAGAGGAACACATTATTAAAGAAAGACAAATCTATTCTAATAGGGAGCTGCAGTTGCTCAATCTTCCAGCAGAAGGCCAGTTCTCAGCACAGGCTCATTTTAAAAATGAATAAATATAGCTGCAGACTTCAGATCAAATATTTCATTTCATTTCCAAGGAACTCTTAGGTATGTTTGTCAGGGGCCAATTTTAAGGACAGTTTAATCCTCTAAAAGAGTATTGGAAAAGTTAAAAATGGGAGTAGGATTCTACACTCTGCCCTTATGGATTTTGAAGAAAAAAAATCAAGCCTCTGCCAGGTATCAAGAATTTAAAGCTAACAGAGCTTTGGGTTTCCCCCCTGCCCCTCTGAGAATCACAAGTTTTGCCTTTGCTGTCACTCAGCCAGATTTCACACAAGGCTAGAATAATTTGGAATCTAATTCAGCAAAACACAAATTTCAGCTAAGAATATGTCTGTGAAGCTTTTTTTTTTGTAAGCCTAAAACAGGTGTCTTTCATCATGTGGGACATTTTAAAAAGCTTAATACTGCGTTCAGGTGTGGCTTATGGAAGTAGCAGGCAACCTGTGCACACCATCACACATTTCTGTCTCTCAGTCTCAGTGCTGCATCTCTTTTTTTATGTGTAAATGCTTACTTAGCTCAAGCAAACATAAGCCACTGCCTATTAACTTAAACGTTAATTTTAAACCACATCAGAAGGTTTTCTGGGAGCAAATGCAGGAAGGAAGCAACTCTGTACATGGTAATTTACACCTTTGCTCTACTCAAAATGCAAATAACAGTGAAATGTCCTCCTACTTTTCTTACTAATCCCTTATTCCTATACTCTGATCATTATAGGTTTTGCTTTATTTTATTTTCTATATTTTATGGCAGAAATAGCATCCTTTTTGTAGTGTTACATGATCTGAAACCTCTGTCTCATCTATGAGTAAATAATCAACTGTTCTTGATAAAAATATCCTTTTGCAAATGACTCGGGATACAACTTTCAGCTCATGTGAATTAAATTCATAAGATATGGAGACCCATAGAAGAAATGAACACTGTCTGCCAGGGGAATATATCATGCACTGCAATGAAAGAAAGATTATTGATAGCTTAAGAAGGGCACAGAAAGCTTTTCTGAGGGTCAATCCTAGTATGTTTCTTCTCCACTAGGAGGCTGAGGTGATCAATCTAATTATCAAAAACCTCTTTCCCAAAAATAGAATATAAGTGCTCTGGTTCAGAGGGAGCAGAGTGTAGCAGGCTCAGGAAGTATTTGTGGAGCCAACTGTTTTATCTGTAGCAGTATTTCCCTTGAGCAGCAATTCTCATTTCTGTGAGAGCTCCTGGTTCAGTACCCTTGGGTCTGCCAGGATTCTGACTGGAATGCAATCAATGTTGTTCTTGATCCAAAACCAGATAAAGTGCACCCCAGAAGGGGACTCAAACTCACTTCTTAACAATGACTCCACAAAGGTTGCAGGTTGACAGAAATTTATCAGCTCACAAGAAACATTTTATCATTTCCTCTCCTTTTGGCTCTACCACAACAACACGGGGCAGAGTCCTTAGAGCGACACACCCCAGACACAGAAACAGCAGCCAAAACCACTTCAGTGGCTTTTAAATCTTGCTCTGCCCTGGCCCCTACAGCCAGGCCAGCCCTGACCACAAGCAGCCCCAGAGCCTCTTCTACCCAGGAACTGCCTTCAGGTTCCCTCACAACGCCCTGCACGCTTTCCTTCTCTCCTTTGCCTGGTTCAGCTCCCAAATACAGAGGCCAGGAGAAGCACGCTGGCTGCTCAGTTGCCAAGGGGGCTCCCAATTGCACATGGGTCCAGAATCAGCTACAGAGCAGACTCTAAAAAGAAACCAATAGAACCAAAAGCTGGTCCTTAAGGATCATTTCAGCCCTAGAACCCAGGAGAAGGAAGTCCACTGGAATAGCCTGTATTCAATAGCACAGAGAAGAAATGTTGGAGATCCTACATATGAGATGCTTCTCCCACCACGTTGCAAGGGCCCCTTGCAAGGTATTACACTCTTCTGTTCATCCTGAAGTCTGTTTCAGCAGTTGGTGACCACTATTCTTGCCATTCCTAAACTCACACTTCTAGCTGAATAAATGGAACACTTGCAAATTGGCCAAGTCTAACTATTCCTTGTGCTTTTGTTAAACAGTAGCATTACTTACACAAAATACACTTTCACAGGGATTGCTTATTGAGGAGATAAAGCATCAGGAGAAAAGAAAAGCAGTGTTTATTGTCATAGGCACGTGTTAAGATCAAGGGGTTGGAAAGGAAGCTGCTTCTCTATTTATATGGGCTGGAGGCACAGAAAGAATGCAAATTATAAAGGTATTAATGACCATCAGAGAAATCAGTGTCTCAAGCCAACTTTCCAGCTGATGTGAACCAGTGTGGCCGCACTGACTTCAACTAAGATAAGCCTCATGCTACTGAAGCACAGTTGCTTTCTGGAGAAGGGATTGTGATTCCACGTGCAGAGACCAAGGGAGCTGCCAGTGCAAGTCTTGGAAAGACAAACAGTTGCTGCCCAGCTGGTATGGACTGGTGCAGCTGCACTGGCTTCAGACAGGCAGCAAGGCACTACACAAACTGGCCTGTAAACTACAGAAAAAGGATGGTCTCACCTGCCTATTGCTTCAAATAGCTGGTGTTAAGCAAGTTCTGCCAAACACTGGTTATCAGCACGGTCACAAAGACCCAGGTCTTTGAGTAGTTTGGTTTATGGATGCAAGGGGGTCACAGCAGGCACAGTGAGCACAAGACAGAGTTGTCAATTGCAGAGCTGAGCTCAGGCTTTTCTCTCTATGCTGCACGTATCAGGAGACAGTCTGTTGCATCAATGCTTTTCTTTCACTTCCCTACTAGCTTAGCCCATTTCTCCAATACATAGAAGTTATTCAGCTGCTACACAGAGGTCCAGCCACGAATCCCACAGAGAGAAAATGCAACAGCAGTGGACCACATTATTATTACTGGGAGGGAAAATGTAACCAGAGCACCCCTCTCCACTGGAGAATGTACAGCCCTCCAAGGTAGCTCTTCTTTAGGTAAAGTTGTGTAAACTGATCTGCAGTGAGCAGCTCAGCCCAACTATTTCAATTAATGCCTTTACCAGAGCCCTTCTGTGGCTTTTCTCTGGGTCTCTGCTTCAACTTCCAGGAGAGCTGGACCTGCTGCCTGTGGGCTGAGCCCTGGCCAGCAAAGAGCTCTAGTCGTGCCACACAGACTCCTGCTCTGGGGTGGAGGATCTGCAACAGCCAAGCACATAAAGAAAGATGCCTGAGGTCTGAGCCAGCTCTGGGCAACATAAGCTCCAAGGTCGGATTTTCATTCTACTCTTCCCCTCTTGCCCCTCCGGTGCAGCGCTGGTAAAAGAGGGGGCAAGGAGAGGGCGCAGCTTTGCCAAGTCTGTTACTCCTCCACCCCGCTGCGCTCCCCTGCCCTCGGCCAGAGGCAGCGCGGCCACCAGGCTGCCCCGGGAGCGTCGGGGTCCGCAAGCACAGGAGGACAGGCGGGGCAGAGCAGCGGAGCGGACTTGCAGCAAGGACAGCTCCGCACAGAAATCGAGAGGGCTCCGGGTGCCCGGGAGCAGCGACCGGGCCCAGGGGGTGGGGGCTGCTCCCGAGCCCTGACGTAAAAACTAAGCGGGGCTGCCCGCTCCGGCTTCTTAAGGAGCGCGGCGGCGGCAGCGGGCTCGGAGAGCTCTGCCCTGGCCGGAGCGCCGAGGTAAGCGCGGGGAGCCGCGGGCGGCGCCGGGNGCCTTTACTACCGACTCTTACTAATGCCATGCACATCATGCTTTCAAGGGCACCTATTCTCATATTAATGCCCTACCAGCTGCCTGCCCAGGGCTGTCCCTTTGTTTTGACAAATCCAGAACCCTCCTCTTAGCCAGTTACTGTAACTAAAAGTTTGGAATAGGTGCTGGGAGGCAGAAAAAGCAAAGCAACCAGTTCAGTTTTTAACCTGTGCAAATGCGATCAGCTCTGACAAAGCCACAGAACCGTCATTTAAAGGATTTAAATATTATTATTTAGTAGTATTTAGCCTATTTTAGTATTATGCCTTTGTTTGAACAATCTGTTGTTGTGCCTCCCTGCCCACTGTCCCGTGTCTGTCTCCCCACCCTCATGGTTATATCTGAGACTGCTAAATTGCTTTGAAAATCAGAAACTTAAAAAAGTTGATTATGTGCCTTGAAGAAGTCTCAGTAAAGAGACACATGTGCATCCTGCATGCCATGTACACATAGGTGTCTGTGCCCAGTGGAAGGGCTCTGATGCACAAACAAGAATGAAGTAGTGACTCACCGGATGCTTTTGGCTTGCTTCTGAGAAATCAGTCAAAGCCTGTCTTGTGAAGCAGGGTACAGAAGAATGATGTTTCTTGGGGATCTTGGGAGCAGCAGGAGGACAGCCCTAATACTACCACCACTGTCATAAGTGACACCCACTAGGCACAGCAGTGTGGGAAGAGCAAGCTGTCCTCCTTTTATTCCTTAAATGCAATGTTCAGGTCCAGGGCTGTCAAGCCAGCTCTTCTCACAAGATCCCAACCCAGATTAAAAAGTGACTGTAAACAGTTGAGGAGTAAAGACTGAATAGTCTGAATACCTCAAAAGTGTCCCCAGAAGCTGACCAGGAGCCAGCCAGAGGGCTAGGTTATCATTGCTGGGACTGAAATCTCTGAAGAGCCCTTTAGCTCTACAATGAAATATGCTCCACAAAGCAGACTACTCTTCCCTAGTCTTGCACACCAGCTGTGGCTGGGCTGCTTTTCATGTACAATCCCTCTGCACATCCATATCCTGCCTTTGGCATTTTTCCTCACACAGCAAAGGAACACTTCTTCAGGATCATTCACAGAAGAGACTTTCTACACAAAAAGCCAGTTCTTTATCTGGCTCATGAAGAGAAGTAGCTCCCCCACCCCCAACAACCAAACTGAAATTGTACAAGCATGAATACTCAGCAGATCAGCACATGCATTAAACAGAATTTTGTCCTAAATGCTGATCTACACAAATGGGAAGTTCTCCATATGCCATGAGCTACACTAAAAACAACCCCCCAAACTTGTTCAATATCAGAAATGCTAGAAGTGTGTTAGAAAATAAAACAGAGAAGTACTAGAAATGAAATCTGAGGGAGACAGCTGGGCCTTTCTGTCCACAAAAGATTATAATTCTCAGAATTTCTACCCATCCATTATAGATAAAAGTCTCACAGTTTTAGCAGACAATTCTTAGTGATCTGCAATACACATCTGTACTATATATATATATAAATACATCAGCATAGGAAAGACATGGACCACAAAAATTCTGAGAGGGGTGAAGCAGCTCTCCTATAAGGAAAGGCTGAGAAAGTTGGGGCTGTTCAGCCTGGAGAAGAGCAGGCTCCAGGGAGACCTTGTTGCAGCCTTCCAGTACTTAGAGAGGGCCTGTAAGAAAGATGAGGACAGGCTTTTTAGCCGGGTCTGCAGTAGGACGAAGGGTGATGGTTCCACACTGAAGGAGGATTAATTTAAATTAAATATAAAGGAAAAATGTTTTACACCAAGGGTGGTGAGATACTGGAACAGGCTTTTCAGAGAAGTGGAAGATACCCCATCCCTGAGAATAGTCAAGGTCAGGTTGGACAGGACTCTGGGCAATCTGCTGTGGTAGAAAATGTCCCTGCTGATGGCAGAAGGGTTGGACTAGAGACCTTTAAAGGTCCCTTGCAGCCTGAACTGTTCTATGACTTTATATGCATGTGTACATATTATACAATACAGCTGCTATGTGATGGCTTTGCTATACCCTCTTTTCAGAACTGCTCTGCATTTTAGCACCTAAACCACTCCTGGCCAGTGGATGAATCTACAACCTGCATTAATTAGAACCATTAAAACATTTTCAACAAAATTTATCCACCTGCTGTCCACTGATCCTTGTGATTCCGAAGACTATTTTAAAGGGCTCATAAAATTTTGAGAAAATCAAGACTGCCTAAATGCTTAAAATTACATAAAAAGGAATGGATTTTTGCTGAAAAAGATTAGGGATCTGAAAAGCAAAAATGGCAAAAAACTTCCATTATTAAGAACTTCGAGATAGGAGGTGAGGATGATTAAAAAATGTTTACACTTGCTTCTGCTGCACAGAGCATCACAACACCTCTAGTATTTATATNGGGACTGCCCGGGGCCGCTGCGCCGGAGCGGGCACCCGGCCCGGGACCGGCTGCGGCAGCCGCCCGGCCGAGGGACTATCCGTGAGTGAGAGCTCCAAGTTAAATGCGAACAAATTAACTGATTAACTTCTAAATTATTATTGTAAGGCATTTTCCATGACGGGGAGCGGAGCAGGAGACGCAGGGATAAGGGGGAGGGTGGGAAAAGTCAGAACCAGAAAGTGTAAATAGCATTCACACACACAAACTTCAATGAATGGACATGAAGACCTAAAGATTGGAGGGTGTAGGGGAGGAATTTGCATGGAAGCACTCACCACATGCACAGGTAAGAGATTAAAGAAATCTGGCATTTCCTGAGCATCCCCTCCAGCTCTCAGTTATCTAAAAAATACAATCTTGAACCTTGTGGGAGGCTAACAGCACAATACTGCCTGAATTTGACCAGACCATAAGCACTAGTGGCCTTTACTACCGACTCTTACTAATGCCATGCACATCATGCTTTCAAGGGCACCTATTCTCATATTAATGCCCTACCAGCTGCCTGCCCAGGGCTGTCCCTTTGTTTTGACAAATCCAGAACCCTCCTCTTAGCCAGTTACTGTAACTAAAAGTTTGGAATAGGTGCTGGGAGGCAGAAAAAGCAAAGCAACCAGTTCAGTTTTTAACCTGTGCAAATGCGATCAGCTCTGACAAAGCCACAGAACCGTCATTTAAAGGATTTAAATATTATTATTTAGTAGTATTTAGCCTATTTTAGTATTATGCCTTTGTTTGAACAATCTGTTGTTGTGCCTCCCTGCCCACTGTCCCGTGTCTGTCTCCCCACCCTCATGGTTATATCTGAGACTGCTAAATTGCTTTGAAAATCAGAAACTTAAAAAAGTTGATTATGTGCCTTGAAGAAGTCTCAGTAAAGAGACACATGTGCATCCTGCATGCCATGTACACATAGGTGTCTGTGCCCAGTGGAAGGGCTCTGATGCACAAACAAGAATGAAGTAGTGACTCACCGGATGCTTTTGGCTTGCTTCTGAGAAATCAGTCAAAGCCTGTCTTGTGAAGCAGGGTACAGAAGAATGATGTTTCTTGGGGATCTTGGGAGCAGCAGGAGGACAGCCCTAATACTACCACCACTGTCATAAGTGACACCCACTAGGCACAGCAGTGTGGGAAGAGCAAGCTGTCCTCCTTTTATTCCTTAAATGCAATGTTCAGGTCCAGGGCTGTCAAGCCAGCTCTTCTCACAAGATCCCAACCCAGATTAAAAAGTGACTGTAAACAGTTGAGGAGTAAAGACTGAATAGTCTGAATACCTCAAAAGTGTCCCCAGAAGCTGACCAGGAGCCAGCCAGAGGGCTAGGTTATCATTGCTGGGACTGAAATCTCTGAAGAGCCCTTTAGCTCTACAATGAAATATGCTCCACAAAGCAGACTACTCTTCCCTAGTCTTGCACACCAGCTGTGGCTGGGCTGCTTTTCATGTACAATCCCTCTGCACATCCATATCCTGCCTTTGGCATTTTTCCTCACACAGCAAAGGAACACTTCTTCAGGATCATTCACAGAAGAGACTTTCTACACAAAAAGCCAGTTCTTTATCTGGCTCATGAAGAGAAGTAGCTCCCCCACCCCCAACAACCAAACTGAAATTGTACAAGCATGAATACTCAGCAGATCAGCACATGCATTAAACAGAATTTTGTCCTAAATGCTGATCTACACAAATGGGAAGTTCTCCATATGCCATGAGCTACACTAAAAACAACCCCCCAAACTTGTTCAATATCAGAAATGCTAGAAGTGTGTTAGAAAATAAAACAGAGAAGTACTAGAAATGAAATCTGAGGGAGACAGCTGGGCCTTTCTGTCCACAAAAGATTATAATTCTCAGAATTTCTACCCATCCATTATAGATAAAAGTCTCACAGTTTTAGCAGACAATTCTTAGTGATCTGCAATACACATCTGTACTATATATATATATAAATACATCAGCATAGGAAAGACATGGACCACAAAAATTCTGAGAGGGGTGAAGCAGCTCTCCTATAAGGAAAGGCTGAGAAAGTTGGGGCTGTTCAGCCTGGAGAAGAGCAGGCTCCAGGGAGACCTTGTTGCAGCCTTCCAGTACTTAGAGAGGGCCTGTAAGAAAGATGAGGACAGGCTTTTTAGCCGGGTCTGCAGTAGGACGAAGGGTGATGGTTCCACACTGAAGGAGGATTAATTTAAATTAAATATAAAGGAAAAATGTTTTACACCAAGGGTGGTGAGATACTGGAACAGGCTTTTCAGAGAAGTGGAAGATACCCCATCCCTGAGAATAGTCAAGGTCAGGTTGGACAGGACTCTGGGCAATCTGCTGTGGTAGAAAATGTCCCTGCTGATGGCAGAAGGGTTGGACTAGAGACCTTTAAAGGTCCCTTGCAGCCTGAACTGTTCTATGACTTTATATGCATGTGTACATATTATACAATACAGCTGCTATGTGATGGCTTTGCTATACCCTCTTTTCAGAACTGCTCTGCATTTTAGCACCTAAACCACTCCTGGCCAGTGGATGAATCTACAACCTGCATTAATTAGAACCATTAAAACATTTTCAACAAAATTTATCCACCTGCTGTCCACTGATCCTTGTGATTCCGAAGACTATTTTAAAGGGCTCATAAAATTTTGAGAAAATCAAGACTGCCTAAATGCTTAAAATTACATAAAAAGGAATGGATTTTTGCTGAAAAAGATTAGGGATCTGAAAAGCAAAAATGGCAAAAAACTTCCATTATTAAGAACTTCGAGATAGGAGGTGAGGATGATTAAAAAATGTTTACACTTGCTTCTGCTGCACAGAGCATCACAACACCTCTAGTATTTATATACATGCAAAAAGCATACACAAATCTTTAAGGATCAGAGAAACAGCATCTGAGTGCCTTGTATATCATGTAAAGGAACAGGACTTGATTCCTGCATCTACAAGTGAGACACTTTTCAGCTTCTCTTGGTTTTCTTGTATTTCAGTGACACAATGGATCTAGGAAGCAGAGGAAGAATCCACTGCACCATGAGACTCACCTGCTCTCTCTTCCTCATGGCAGTGTTCTGTGTGACACCTTTCCTCTGCCACAGTCAAATTGATCCACTCGCTCTCGGGCGGGCAGACCCCCAGTGCTGGGAATCCTCCTCAGCTGTTTTACTAGAGATGAGGAAGCCTCGCATTTCTGACTCTGTCAGTGGCTTCTGGGACTTCATGATCTTTCTGAAATCCTCAGAGAACTTGAAACATGGGGCTTTGTTCTGGGACCTGGCTCAGCTTTTCTGGGATATCTACGTGGACTGTGTGCTCTCCAGAACCCATGGCCTTGGCAGAAGGCAGCTGGCAGAAGCTGAGCAGAAGATGGCTACTCTACATTCTCAGTTCACAGGGAGAAACCAAGGTCACTACTCCTTTAATATGCGTCTAGTGGGCAGTAATTAGAGTCTAGTGGGGAAGAAAAGAGATTGAGGCCTATTGTGCTATGTGGTAATAGAAACAGAGGACAGTGCTGCGTAAAAACCCCCTACTCCTCACAGTGAAGTGTAGAGCTGTGGTTTTGTTCAATGTGATCTCATTAAAAATTTGACCTCCAAACAACCTGAACTCTAACACAGAGTTTTTAAGTTTCAGTTTGATGGGTAAGGAGAAGCAGCAGAAAGGGTAATACAGGAGGATTCAAAGAAGGCAGCTCAGCAACTGAATATACCAATATATTCTTCCACACCAGCATTTTTACCACAGTTGTGCTGTGAACAGGCTAGTTCTAACTCCCCATTCTAAGAGGAATGCATTGCACTGGTGCTGATGGGAGAGTGGCAGCCTTTTGGCACAAGGGTAGGGTGTGTCTCCCTGCCATGTAGCAGTCAGCCACTAGGTATTTTCCATTTCCATACCGGTAACTTTACCCAACACACAATGGAAACAGACCTAGGACTTAGATGCACGCAGGTTTTCAGACACAACTATGGCTCCACTGTAGAAGAACACCACTACCTGTGCAATTCCTAGTCTCCAGGCTCCCAGCCCCCCTCCACATGCATGTCACTTACATGCTCATTCCCAGAAGGGAGATGTGCTCTATAGCTTTTCCTAAATCTCAGTCCCTTCCAAGGCTTCAATTCTGATCCTGCTACCAACAGATGTTCCCTTGCCTGGAGAATATCGACTTTCAGATAGGGGTAGGTGCTCTAATTTGATGGAGAGGTAGAAGTGCTCTTGCCATCACCAACAGTGCAGTGCACTGCCACAGTGAGAAGGCAGAATTGCCTTTACACAGCAATGGATTGAAACCCCTTTCTCCACTTCTTAGAGCAGTGTCTTAGCTATTAAGATCTTTGGAGGGAATATTCATGGAATAATGAAGAGCCTCTCTGAGCAAGTACCCATTAGAGTGTCTCTAAAAAATGGACTTGAACTCGGGTTGTTGCACCCCAGGGACAATATACCACTGGACCACCCCGGTCTTGCCCACAAACCTAAAACATTTTTGAGTATTGAAAGCTAGAATCTGGGAGAGGAAGGACTGAGATGTCCTTACCCTATTACCTACAGGCAGTACCCTGGGCATTGAGATAGGAGTTGAGCTTGAATCAACCACCTCAGTCTGAAAAGCTCACACACAGAGGGTCAATTTCTAAACTGTGAGTCAAACAACCACCACCTGTATTTTAAAAGCAAGGACTGGATCCTATCTTGCTCTGCAAAGAATCTGAGCTCTGATCCAGGTCTTTACTGTGTTGGCATGCAGCACAGAGCCCAGTTCTGGTTTCCAAGTTGTCTTAGACATCACATAGGCAACAAGTTGCTCAATCCCTACTCGACTGACGCACTTTTGGGTGCAAACAGAATGCAGCTTTAGACACACGTGGCAGTAGCATTGTCCAAAACTGAGATAACCCACCAGGCTAAAGCACCAGATTAGTTTTTGTTTAGGATTTCAGGTTTGAATATCACTATCTAAACTCCCACTTAGCCTTCTGTTTACATCTGATTCTACATATTGATACCACACTGTGATTTTCCTAAACAAAGAGCTTTTGTTCCAGTCAAGATTAAAGAGTAACAGTCTGATGTATTTTGAAGAATCAAATTAAGAGTTTTATGATAAATTCTGACTAGTCTTTTCTCTTATACAAGGAGATTGTAAGTACTACTAAGTATTCACATCCTCTTTGTTTTGTGAGTTGTAATCAGTTAATCTGGTTTCTCTGTATGACTGATTAACATCAGTCTGCAGCAGGCAGCTTACAGCAGTGACAGCCTAATTTTTTCTTTTGGAGGAACTAACTTCTCATCCAAATCTCACAGTTTCTTAACAAAGCCAGCTGTTTTAATCTTTGTGATCCTACTGCCTTATTTCTTCAGTGAAAGTAGAAATCAATTGGTAATAACTGCAGATAGAAATCACATAGCAAATGACAAGGAACAGAATTCCCACTTATGCATAAAGAGAGGTACAAGCCTGTTCTCTCAGCCCCATGAGCAGCACTAATGGCACTTAAATTACCTTGTGTACCCCACATCTCCATGGGCAGGTATAAATCAGTAGGCTTGTTCTAGAAATCAAAAAATAAAGCAAATTTTTTGCTTTATACTCTTACTTTTGCAACCGTTTATAACTTTATTGCTGCATACCAAAGTTTTTCATCTTATTCCTCTTAAAATAGTTAAAATTTTAATATGTTTGGGGTTTGTTTTGGGTTTTTATAATTGCAAACAGGATCACAAATCAAGAGTGAGGAGCAATCTGTAACCTGCATTCATTGCAGTTCCTTAAACATATCACTGAATTGGAAAAGCAAAACATATCTGAATTTGGCACTGAAATACTGATGTTAAGGTGTTATTATTAGCATTACATTTCAGAACTAATGACTAAATCCTACTTGTGAAGACTGAGCATCAGGAACTTTTTCAAGGGAAAAAAAAATGTCCCCTAAGCAAAAAAATAACAAACCCTAGCAAAGCCCTTGGTAAGAGCTTTCCAGTAGTACCAAACCAAACTACTTTATCACATCTTAGAGGCACCTCCACAGTTACCCATACTGGTACCCTCCTGGCAAATAATTCTCTTTGAGTGGGCACCAAGAAGTGGGAGAAGTAACCCAATTCCAGACTTACAGATTTAAACACTGTTTTCTGGACTGGTCTAGTCCTTCCAGCCTTTTGACTGCACTCACAGTCTGATTCTTAAACTCTACACAATCCATGAAAAAGACTACAAAATCAAAACAGTTGAATATAAGTAATCTGATAAACTGTCTCAATCTGCCTAAAATTCTACCTAACTCAGCAGCACTTCAACTTCCCTAGACATCCTGTAAAGAAGTGTTAATCAGCTTTAAGTTGAGACAAGCAAGGAGAATTTTTCAGTTACCTGGCCAAGCTATCTTTTGCAACTCATCCCTTTCCCCTAACAAAATCCGAACAGTATGAAAAAGCAGGCTTCATAAACACATTTCCAGCCCATTACAACAGCATAGCTACATGATAGTTACAACAACTCCTAACCAAAATGAGATTTTAGAACCACAAGGAAAGCCTGTTGTACTCACGGCAGTGTTCCTGAAGAGCGCCCGTACAAGAAGTTCCTCCTCAAGAAGCCACATAGCCCATCTCCCCCAAAATATCTAAAGACTACAGCCACAAAGCCTCTGCCTCTTTTCTCCTTGCCCAGCTGCCCCACTGCCCCTTACCACTCAGTGGCCTCAGCTGTGCACACCTCCCTCAGAGGGGCAGGTGATCAGGCTCAGCCCAGCCCTTGCACCTGGCCCAAATCAGACATAATTTGTCCCACCTCTGCAGGGTGCCAGGGAAAGTAGCAAAGGTTAGTGTTCATTTGAGGTCTGGTAAATAAGCAGGTTTTGTCTTAATCAGTTATTTCTTCAGAAGACAAATATGTCTAAAAGAAAGAAAATCGATCTGCTGCTTTTTAGAGATCATTGGAAAGAAAACGCCCCATAGTTCCTCAAGGAAATAACAAATGTGCTACTAGACAGTGCAGAGAGGTTGATAACAAGCCAGTGAGTCAGCAGGATTCTGAGCACACTTAAGCACTTTGATTCTGCTAATTACAAGTAGAAGAGTTTTATAGGAAGACTAAAGAAAAAGGTACATACTGGGGGAGAAGATCCAAGTGACTTGACACTGAAAGGCAACTTGCAAATGGAGGGATATAGCTATCACCAGAGCAATGGGGGCAATGCTGATAAAATTAGGACCAGCAGCAAGCTAAAGGCAGAGGAAACACGGATGTGGGAAACTGAGTAATCAGCTGCTCTTTGCTGTTTGGGAATTATTTACTTATATGCATTTTTATGTCACTTTTCAGGGACATTTTCTCATATTCAGAGGTCACCAGTTCTGAAGAAGAAAGACTCATTTGAAGATTTAATAAGTATCCACATACATAAGAGTAGATCTATATTACTTGGAAGAATCATTGGAGAGCTAGGAAAAAAGAGGAAATTACACATTTAGTCTAAGATTTTGATTCGCAGATAATTTTTAACTACTTCTCTTTATTTTTTGCATTTTAATCCCCACTGATGTCAATTTTTGTGGTGGAAGAAGGCCTGTAACTTCAAGGACTACATCTCTGATTAACTTGGACTTATGGGTTTTCTTAATTACCTATGAATTTGCATGATTTATAAGCGGTTGCCTACTTTAATCTGTGTGTATATCAGCTTTTTGTAATACATGTGATCTGTTCAAACTATTGTCTTTTGGGTGCCAAAACAGGAAATAACTGATCCTTCAATAAAACATACACAAGCAGAGAAGGAAGTTGTCAAAAAAACCTCCACTGGCTCCAAGACAGGATTAGAGAAGACATGGTGATGTTTGATTGTGTGCATAGCTGTACACTTGTACAAAGCAACCCCTGCTCAAAGACATCATCCTATTAAAGAGAAATAGGACATATTTCTACATGGAAAATACCTTCCAAAAATGTTTTCAGTTTTCCAGTAAAAGTAAATGGTTAAAAGATTTTACCAGCTCCTCTGCTTTCACACTTAAAATGTTTAATCACAAGAATTCTCATACATATTTGCTTCTTTTTTAGTTTACAAGTTCTTTGTAGAAAAATCAGTTTCATCTGATTCTTATTGATAACACTAATAGGCAATTTGACATTAAACTAATGCAAAATAACTTATGGCAGGTAACATTTGATGCTTTGATGATAGAAATTATTTCCATTGCCAGACTGGCTGGATGAAACTATGAATTTCATCTTTCCAGGGCAATTACACTTAATTGTTCATTCAAAGTTTCTTTCCTTGAGCATGTAGCAACATTTAGTGGGCTTTTTTTCTTTTTCCCAAATGCCCACAAAAAACCTGGCTTCCTGGGTGTTCATCAACTTGCAGAAATAGGTTCCAGTAACAAAATGTGCAAAGAAATCTTGAAATGGTTACTGGCCTGAACAAAATAAGGCTTAAACACAGTCCTGTTGGGGGGAATCCTGACTTAAGGAAGAAAACAAGAAACTTAAGAGTGCTAACAGCTTCCACAGCACTGAATTTGTGCTTCAAGTTAAGCATGCAACAAACCATTTAAATGTTCAAGAGAGGAGAGAACACTAAAGCAGGATAAACACAAGGAAACAGAGTTTAGTACACACAGCAACAGACCCCCAGTTGCAGCCACAGCCTCTGAGAGTGCTTTGCTACCACGTGGGAGGGCAGCAGCAGCATTGTTACAGCAGATATGCTCCCTCCTCTACCTATGTTGTAAATTAATTAAATAACATTAATTATATATATATAAATATATAATATATCTAAAAACCCAGTTGTTGCAACTTTGTATCAACTAAGAGATAGTCTTCACTCACAGTCCCTACAGCTACCAAGACCTGCCCCTGACAAAGAGTCTGTTAAGGGCTGAATGCCTCAGCCCAGGAGGATTGGTATTGGAGTAGAGCAGATGTTACCTGTTCCCATCTGCTCCCAAGCTCTAGCAAATGTGAAATCAGCCAGATTATCTGAACAGGTCCTCTTTAACTTAGAGGCTTTTCCACAGGGCCCTTTGGGCAGATGGTAGTGCTTCCACTTTAGACAGGTCCCACCTGCAACAACAGGATCCCTTAGGAAATGGCTCATGGCAGCTTCCTTCCTCCCTTCAGACAGAAGTACTACTATGGGCCAAGATGATATTTAGCTCAAACAAATTTGCAATACTTCTCTGCTTCAGTAAGCTTCTTAATTAACAGGCTGTAGCAAAATTCAACCTTTGAGGCAACAAACAGGAAAGGATGTGGAGGCAAGTCTGACAAAACAGATTAATCTCTAGGATAGATCACACTATGGAGAACATTTGGAAATTGCTGATGTAAAGAGACAATCTGTATTATTAATTGTGCTGAAATAAAAAAGGATGCAACTAACTACATGTAAATTTGCAAGTGATAGAGTGCAAGTAATAAAAGAGTGGCTATGTTAAAAAAAAGCAAGGGCTCTGAGTATGAAAGTAGATCTGCTCTACAGGAACATTTAAAATGTCACTGTGTTTAAAGATGGGATATTTATTGCCTCCTACCACTGTTCCTTATAAACTTCATGGCAGATCTTTGATTGAGCTAGGATTGTTTTTGCAGGTAATGTTCCTGGCTTACTGTTTCTCAGTCAGTGTGTCAGAAGAAGGATGGGATGAACACATCTGACTGAAGTTCCTTCACTGTCAGCTGAACTGAATGAAGACCTTGTGATTCTGTCCCTTTCATTGTACAGGGACATTGTACATTCACAGGGATCTGTGAGCTAAACGACTTCATCTTAGCATGGGAAATATGAGTCTTTACACACTGACATGAAAGAAGAGTTCATGGTAGTTCAGGAATATCTATTTGTGAGAATTTGTTCTCCAGGTCTGTTCAAAGCTGCTTCAGACCAAACCAGCATTTGTCAGTTGCTACTGTTTCCAACCAGTCCAGATGCACGCACTAGAAGGAGATTTAATGCCTCATCAGAATTTGACAGGTATCTTCCCATAATCAAGTTAGGTTCCTTGGATTGTTGTGTGTCTCTTGGCACTGGCATATTGCAAAAGCTACTAAGCTTCTATCTCACAGCATATTTATGTATGTTATGATATGGGTATATCCACTTTCCAATGATCTCATCATTATTTCTTCTCTGGGGTCCTCCCCCCTCCCTCAATAAGTTTCTTTTCATTATTTTTCACCCTCTTTACAGTTTCTTTGTTAGAGAAAAACCACTTGTTAGCTTCCAGTAGAATACCATTATTTCTTGCTGTAAATTCTTGAGTGTTTGCAGTATGTGTAATTCAGGCCTGCTTTGACCAAAACTAGCAGAAAGAACCAGGAATGTTCATTAATCTCACTACCACAGTGTAAGGTCTTTCAAGAAGATGGCTGAGGTGCTACCAACAGAAAATACGATTTCTAGCCTCTTTAATGAGTCAGGCAGTCCCTTTATCTTGATGATTATAACTCATTCTGAGAAAAACAAAACAAGGAAAATCTACATGGAAAATCTACGTGGAGTTCTGCTGAGCAGCTTTTCCTAAGCCCTATGCTTCTCTTTAGCCTTTTCAATAACATCAGCCTGAACACTGCTTGATTATCTATGAAATAAATCTTCAGAATATAAAATATACCCAACTTTTCTCCCAGCGCTTCCAAAAATATTTTGTTTTCACCCAAGTGAAATTTATTTTCTTTGTAATCACAGAAAAAAATCCTGTAAAACCCAGGAGTATTTTCTTCCTTGGTATAGTTTCAGTGACTTAACTAAAATCCTTAAAAGTATGCAAATTTTCTTGAACCATAACTGGTTTTGAGCATACAAGAACATACTTATTTACTATTTTTATGCACCTCTGCAAAACAGTGATAGTAAGTAACTGACTGTATTTTTTTCTCTCTGAAGTGGTACTGAATAATTTCCATTTCTCAGATGTTTAAAGTCCTTCTGTACATTACAGGGAAAAAGAGTTTTCCTTGTTGCTGGCATCAACAAGAAATACAGCACCATTCCAAGGAAGTAACTCGACCATGGGATATCAACAGCTAAAGAGAGAGAAATGGGCAATCGTTTGCACTGCTGAGGAATTCACAGCACAGGAGCTGGAAATCACCAACAGAAAAGGAACATAGCTCTCCCAAATGTTCCTGGTGAAGTCAGTAAATACAGAAATCTGTCATGCTGTGTTATTACAAGGCAACATCTGAGACACTTTAAAGAGTCTCTTTTAAGAGACATGGCATCAATTACCTTAAGCAGGTCAGTGAAGCTGTAAGGTGAATGATAGTTTCCATCATTTACAAGCTGGTGAAATTACTTCGTTGATGAGGTCAGAAAAGGACCTGCGAACAAGCTCAGCTGTAGAGAACAACTCCTGGTGCAAAGCAATTTGGGCTGAAAAGTAGAACAGATTTTAAGTCTTTCCAAGCTTTTGGATGATGCCAGAACACGAGAGAACTTTATGAATCTCTAAGATAACTCTGTAGAAACACCAGCGTTTTCTGTCATATTCATTATTACATCCTCATTATCAAAAGTGAGGCATCCTGAGTGTTGACCAAAGCTCTGCTGTGTAAGACTACTGATTCCAGAAGGATTTTGTACTGTTGGAAGTCTCCTAGGACCAGTTATAGTTACAGTGTCACAGAAGTGGCAAGAGCAAAGACCTGTGCCCTCACCAGTTTAAGTTTGCTCCTTAATTGACTGCCAAGACCAATTTCTTCTTAGGAGCTTTGACTCATCCAATTCCAAATCAGTCCAACATTAGGGGCTATATTTGGAAGATGCTTTACCTTACAATATAAAGTAATACTACAAAGGCTAAAGCAAGATTCTGAGTTTCCTCTGAGGGTTACATGATTACAAACAATATAATGGAGTAAATTGGATGAAGGTAAGAAGACAGTGTCAAGATTACTGGAGAACTTATACCTGATTGGGTTTGGAGAGACAATGTATCCTTCAGTTTCATCATTAGCAGTTCCACTTCCTCTCTGACTTCCTTCTCATCAGCTGGTATCTGCATTGCAGTGGGAGTAAGAACTGTATTCCTCATTCCACTGAGAGAGTTTTCTGTCAATTTAGGTGGATATATTTGCTTCTCTTCTGCTTTTTTATGCTGTCCCATAAAAGGTTTGTCACTCTGCAGGGACACTGACTCCAGTGGGTCGTCTGAGAACACCTCAGGTGTCTGTAAGAGCTGCATTTGATTTACAGGGCTTGGGGGATTCGAAGATTTCCATTCTGCATGTGTTCTGGAAGTAGGCCTTATTTGAGCAGGATTTAATTCATCCTGCATTCTCCTTTCCAACAGAACATGTGGATTTCTTGGCATTGTATTATGACACTGTGCAAAAGGATGCTCTGATGACTGCAACATTGCCTACAAAAGAAAAAACACATAAAATACAATGTGAAAATAATTGATCTTTCAGTTTGCCAGTAGTACTAAAAGAGCATTGCAGAAAATGCTACAAAAATGCTGCAGGGGGAAAACATGTATGCATTTTCTGTGAAATAAGGGCCTTTTAAGAATCTCATAAATAATCGTAATGATAAGAATCACTACAATTGGAAACAAATAAAATATTTTCTATAAGCTGTCTGTATTACATCCCAATAAAAGACAGCAATTAGGAATGACATTTTATTTATTCAGTGTCAGCACTTTGACTCTTCTCTGAAGAACAAACTGCAATGAAGTATCTAACACTTCTATTGGAAACCATTTTCTCACTCTTACTGGAATATTATTTTCATTGCAGTAGTATTTAAACATGGATAACATGGATATCTGTGCTGGATGCCAGATATACACAGAATGACAGGAAAATCCCTACTGCAAAAACCTTATCTGCTTTCTCTGAAGAGAAGCACCTAAGATGACTGAAAATACAAGTGGAAGGTGCATGAAAGTATTCAGAGTGCTGTTCTGCAGGAAATGTCAGTGTTTGGTAATGGCTCGTAGCTGTGACAATTCCTGCTCTATCTATCACTATACCTTTAATTCTTCCTCCATGTGCTGCAGTGTCATTTCAAGGTTTTCATGGCTTACTCTCAGTCTTTGGAGTTTTGCCTCTATTTTGCGGCTTTTTTCTTCCTGGCAGTTATGAAGAAATTGCATTTTGTCTTTCCATTTGTTGAACTGCTTCTTCATGTACCTACCAGAGATACAGGAGGGTGGGATTTTTGCTAGACCAGACATACACAAATCTATGCAGTCACAGAAATGAGCAAACACTTTAGCACAAACTTCATCCCTTTACTAGTTCATGACATTTTTGACAGCTTTGAGATTAGAGGCCAATATTTCAGGGCCTGAACTGTATCCACGGAATTAGCAAGAACATGAGTGTTCTAAATGAGGAAAGATGAGAGCTGAGTGGAATTATGGCCAGGACTGAATCTTGCATCTTCAGGTTTTACCTTTCCCACAAAGGTGGCTGCCACAGGAGAGACAATAGCAGTCCCTCTGTATAGAAGCAAACTACTTTTAGTAACTCCCTGACCTGCAAAAGATTCCCATTACATGCCTGGGCAACACTGAAGTAAAAGCAGCTTGTACCCCTTTGACAGAGTTTCTTCTTTGCTCATGGTATTCTCTGCAGTTTCTTTAATGTCACCAATAGCTTCTGCACAGGCCACTTGTCCTTGAAAAACCAGTGTGGTTTTTGCAATCAGAAGTGCCACCCTCCCATCCACATCAGAGATTTAGAAATTTCCTACTCAAGAGCACAGTATGACAGAAATACCACCCATAATTCTGTTTTAGTTGTGATTTCTCTAAGAAGTTGGGGTAGAAATAGTTTTGCTTTCCTCACGGCTGAGGTGGAGACAGTAAAGCTTGTTAACACTACAGGAATAAACCAGTTGCTTTATATCACAGATCTGAAATAGTTATCTGCCTTAGTTACATTCAGAAATTCATCTGAGTCACTTTCTTTTGGTTATGCTTTGGCTTAGAGATAAGAGCCCCATCAGTTTCACTTGAATTATACAAGATTTGTCTGAATGGACAGCAAGTCAGACCATTTAAAATTAAAATTAATACTACAGTGGTCCCTTGTAACAACATTTACGGGCTCTTCACTGTAAAATGCTGTCTTCCTTCAACTCAGAGCTCAGTCCTGTGAACAGACACAGGAATGCTGGAAGTTACCCCACAAACAAGAATAAAGAGCTTCCCACAAGTAATGTGATTCATTCACCCAGTCCTGTGATAAGCTCTGGGTCAGAGGGCGATGCAGCCTTACAGGAGCAGGCATCCCAAATATCCTCTCAACTGCCAATCTAAATGAAAGCTGAAGATCTTTGCCATCTCTCTCTCTTTTTCCCAAGTGAGAACAGACTTAGGATGAAGCTGCAGTTGTTTAGCTCTAATCTTGGAGTGCCCTTGTGTGAATTTGGAGCAGCAATTGTACTTAGAATGAAACAGAACAGGAACAGAGGGCACTGAACATACCAAAGGAAATAAAGAGAGTAGATTCAGGATGGAATTCTACACTTCACTGTAATTCCATCAGTTTCAGTGGTCATAGGTTATATAGAGAGCACATTTATATACAACTACAAAAATGAAGGAGGGGAAGGCAAAAATGCAAGTAAAAGGTAAGCATCATTGCTCATACACCAACTTCCCCCCTGTTATGCCACCCAAGCAAGCAAGCCTCCCAAGAAATCCTTAATTTAGGAATTAATATGTTACAGTGTCAAAGGTTTAAACATGAGACAGAACTTCTGTGATAAACTGTTATGGATTTTTATACCAATAGCTATAGTATACAGCCTATCAGTCTCTATTTGATGTACAGCATATTTTTTAGAAAGAAATCCTACTTTTAAAAGCTTCACGTAAATTAGGAAATTTGTTTTGATTAAGCCTTATTCAGGAAAAAATTTGAAAAAGTATGCTATTCTGACATTTTTATGTGGATGAACATGTTTTTGACTAAAAATTACTTTTAGAAATATAAATTAGCAACTGCAGAAATGCTGATGAAAGCAAACCAAAATGCTTTGCTTTGCTATTGTTTTTCCAGTGATCTCCATCTAAAGTTTTTGTTGCCGAGTTTTCATTATTCATCCTCATTTGATAGGATCTTTTTTTAATCTCAAAATCTCCAAAGTATGGAAAAATCATCTGTCTTCTGGCCCTCCAGCTGGAGCAGCACTACCCACCAGTCTCCAGTCAGTGTACTACTGCATTTACCTACCTGCTGTCACTGTGAATGCCTTTAATGGATTCGTGCATTTTTAACATATCTGCTTCAAAAGAGGCTATTGCCTAAAACAAAAAGAAGTATCTGTTCATAACTTTATCAGCAAGAGTATTTCATTTTTATATGCAAGTTTCAATATAAGAGTGCATGGCAAATTTTGGATTTGGTCTGTTTTACAGATTTACTAGTTAACTTTTTAAATTTAATGTATTACAATCAACTGATGCACTAAAGTATTTCTAATGGCTGGAAAATTTATTCTACAGAACAAATTCTTTGTTCTATGACAAAGTGTATGAGAATTTGTTTGAAATTAGAACAAAATCCATATTCCCAAGAATTTCTGCAAAATGGAATATTCTGATTTGCAAAACATCTCTCTGAAGTCCCACAACTGCTTTGAGAGAAGAAGATGGGGAGAGAGATTGTATGTAGAACAGAGAAGAGAAACTCCTGGTCTTTAGATGGAAGTAGCATTCTCTGGAGCATGCAGGGAACAGCAGCCCAGAAGTCAGGGAGACAAACACTTTCCAGCTAAGCTACTTTTGAGGCATGATATAAGTTGGGCAGGAATCAGGGCTGACAGGAAATGATGAGACTGAAGAGATGGATCACCCAGGACCTCCATATTCATGGATTCTATTAAAAGCAATCATTGGACTTACTGTCCACTTCTTTTTGAATCAAAGTGGAAATGACCTGCACTGTAAGACCTTGGGAATCAGTATAAAACTGCTCAAAAGGAATTCTCAGTCCAGAGAGAAAATGAACAAGAAAGCAATGCACCTGTCAGAATCCCAGGATGTGAGTCCCACCCTGCTGTTTTCTAAAATGACAAATGCCAACCATCAAAATTCCATGTTTAAGCAATGTCTGCCCACAGTTTCTCCTGCAGATATCTGCTGGCTGGCACTATACCTTGAGCTGGGCAGCACAGTTCTAAAAGACAGGTCTTTCAAAGGGCAGCACAGCAGTAGCAGCCAAAGGAGTGACCTGACACACAGAGGCTAATTCTCTGTTACTGCACCCCTTGGCTCCTGGGAAGAACAGGATGAGTGGATGACACAAACTGGTCTGAACACAACCCAGTGTTCCCTATATTCTGAGTAACTGCAGACCTACCAATCTCTCAAAAAATATAGAAACAAAAACCTGCTTTGTTCTTATTTTTAGCTATACTGTCCTACCCACTCTTCTAGCATTGTTTCTATGGAGGGAAGCTGGGAATGGATTCATGGAGACCTTTTGTGCATTAGTTATTTTAGTTGGAGTGGACACTGCTCTGGGTTTATCCTAAGAGGGCCCATTCTGTCCTCTTGCTATTTCCATGGTAACAAAAATGGCCCGAGCCTAATAAGAATTCAGGCATTCTTCTTTGACGTTTGCCTGCAGCAGGAAGACATGATGGCCTTTTTTACTGCCAGAATAGTGAGAGGACTCCAGACTCATCTAGACTTTAGCGTGCTACTCCATGACAACTCAAAAAACCCCAAAGCAAATATTCTTACAGGTGCTTCTGAAGGTCATGGAAGTCAAGGAGTTAGTCACCAATCTTGGGAAGATATCGAATTCAAACTTCGCTAAGTTTTCAGATTCCACATTTTTTTCCATAAGTAAGGAATTAAGAGAAAGTTGAAGCTGCCCATCATATTTTCATTGGAATTAGAAGGCAATTAGATAATTAACTTGCTAGGTCTTCTTTACAGCTTTAGCACTATTACTGATTCATGTTTTGCTCACCTGAGCTATTGTCTCTTGCTCTGGTGTCTTGTTATTGTCACTCTTCTTCATTCCAGTCGTGTTTCCAGGTATGAACTTGGGCGACTCTGGGACACAATTGTCCATTGGGAAAGACACATTTTCAGGAGCAGGCAGTGATGAAACACTGAATTCCACAGGAGGACTGTATACCAACAGGGAAATAATGAGTAGGGAAAGGATCAGGACTCACATGGTTTTACTACCTAGGAAGATCTAAATGCAGTGTAAATAGATAGACAGATGTGCTATTGACTAAACAAGAAGTAAAGTTTAGCTATGCCTGCTGGCGTATTTTGGTTGAAAGAATGAAATTCCTGAAAACAAATTCCATTCTCCCAACACAATATTTGCAATGCTTGACCCTAGACTAAGTGTAAGAAGTTGAACAGAGTGAAAGAGGCAACATAAGGAAGGAGGGAAGTAAGACACAAGCATGTTATAAGACAACTGATCTTTAGGTTACCAGCATGGTAACCATGGTTAAGCTACAGAACAATTTGCAGCAACTCCTTTTTAATAGAAAAATCATAACATGGTGTCTATCTGTCATAACAAAATCCCTTACTCTAAGGACATAATCAAGTAATATCCCACAGCCTGACATTCAGAGGTTATGAATTCATCTGAAACTGAAACTCACAAAGTCTTTTTGTGAGAAGGGAGGGGCCTCTCCTCCACTGACTCCAGAGCTGTCCTTCTCTGAGCCTCGTTTCTTCTGCAGTGCTCTTGAAACGGGTTGTTCCTGACAGTGCGGAGAAAGTGCTTTGCATTCGCCTTTGCTGACATCTATTGGAATGAGGGATAAGAAAGAAGAAAGAGAATTTTCAAACAGGTACTGCCCAGAAACAGACGTAGTCCAAGGCAAAGACAGAAAGCAAAGGTCCATCTGTTGTTCACCGTCTGACAAGGCTCATGGCTGCTGTCTGAGCCCTAGAGGGCAGCTGAGGTGGGTAATGATGCAGGAGCACAGGCAAGAGCAGCTCCAGTTCTTTTAGGCAAAACACTGCCTGGATCAAAGTCAGGCAGCCTGGAAATGCCTAACACAGGATTTTAGTAGTTACAGTGATTAAGCTCATGGTCACAACAATAATTCTGCTGACTAGTATCTAAGGAAGAAATACTTTTATACTTGTATAAAGTATTTGTAGATATAGTCTTCAATGCTCACATCCTTCCCTCAGAGAATACAGTAAAACACACATCCATTTATCACAGGAGTGTCAGGCTCATGTACAACAACTAAGCTCAGTAGCTGTATTATTGGAGGACACAAACCAATTCTGCCCCAGGAGGTGACTGCTTCAGAACACGGGGTGAACCCTGACAGACTGAACAGGAAAACGCACGTTCCTCCTCGTGCCACTCAACGCGGTAGTAACACGACCACCAGGTGTCAGCACGGTAAGGAAAAACTGTGCTGTATTTCAAACCCTCATTCAGCAGCTCAATCCCTGATAAAGACAGTGTGAAAATTTACCCACACAAGAACGACGTCTGCTAAGGGTGGAAGGTATGGGAATAGCAACATAGTGCTGATTATTTTATCTCCCACACAACAGATATAAAAATGGTATCTGTCACAGTGAGTAGCTTCTCTTTTAAATTTTGGTATAGATTTTAGCCTGCATTGTAATATTTGGCCTCTGAAGTAATATTTACCAGGGTTTTGTTAGAGTAGGGCTTCATAAAGGAAACCTAAGTTCAGTGATTCAACTGCAACACTGCAGCAATATTGTGGCTGCAATCCAGACTGCAACATCTCCTGCCTTGCTTTCTCTCTCTTGCCCTTCCTTCTGGTGCTTCCACAAACACACATTTACTCTCCATTCAAACTAATTTTAATGACCCTGCTTAGAAATCTCTACATGAAGAGATCAGTTAACATTTGATTCTCCTACTTTCTCACAGATGGAGTATGAGGAAGAATATTTGGAGGATTGAACTGTTTTTAATGCAGATATTGAGCATCCAGATATAATTTCTCACAATGTTAGTGGTAAGATTTTGCTTTCAGAAAGACAGAAATGAAATGGCAACAGTTTAATGTTACCCCAGACAAAGGGTGACTACGAGAGCAGTATAACAGTCTTTAGTTTTAGTGCAGACACTGGCTACCCAGGAATCTTTCAGGTTAACTGCAGAGGACTGGGAAGGAGACCAGAAAGTACAGCTTTCTAGGGAAACTTTCTTAAGTGCTTTTCAGCTCATTCACTGGAACAGAAGGATACTGCTATACAGATCCACAAAAACCCCGTCTGCTGCTGTGTGCAAGATCTGGAAGCTCCTGCTCAAAGGAGAAGCTGGTCTTCAAAACACAAATTCCCAGTGTTGTGCTTTGCCACTAGTGTGATGATAGCACAAGTTGACCCTGTAGCAGAGTTCAAGTATGTGAGCTTATTTGGGTACATGCTGCCTCTTTGTACTGTATCCCTAACTGACAGAGACAAATGAGTCAGAAAGGTTTACAATAAAGTGGAAAAACTGAAGACATTCATTCAGAAAAGAGATAAAAAAAGAGACATTTCATGTAGGAGTTTGTACAACTTTAGGATGAATTAATTTCTGAATGAGACTGCATTGGGATTGGGATGAAGGAGCACTGGGACACTGAAGGGACTTTTCACAGGTTTAAAGATAATCTGCTAACAGAAAACTTGCCATAAAACTCCTTAAGAAGAAGACTTGCACTGAGATATTTCATAGCTCTATTCAGTTATTTCAGAACAAAACACTCATTCTAAAGTTAGAAGCCTGCTTTCCTTTTCCTGTTTCCCTGTTCCCAGACTAATAATGCTAAGATGTCATGGTCAATATGGCTAATACACACATAACTTTACAATGACTGTAGTTCAAGAATTTACTGCCCACTTGCCTACGTGGAGAAGCTCAACAGGGAAATGAATCAGTACAATGGGACTCTACCTGCACACAGTGTTCCACAACAGGATGTGATCTCTTATGTGGTTTGCAGAGACAGCCAGTGAGAAAGCAGGCTTGGCAAAGGTCAAAATTGAGGCACTTTAAACATCGATACCTGTGAAGGAAAACAAAAGGATTTATTTACTTCCCTACAAGTAAGAATTTGGTGTAAGTAAGCTTGACTACTGGAAACCCAGATCCCTGGACTCTGAAAAACAAAGAAACATCTTTGTCATTATAATCATTTTCCTTAGCATTCTCTGAATTCAACTTTTGTCCAAATGACTGTGGACTATTCTCCAAACCCACCAGTTGTTTTGATCTTTATTTGCTGTGCTGAAATGCAGTTCATGGAAGAAACCATTGTTCTACCACCATCTCCCATTTTTCAGAATGCAGCTACAATTTCATATGCTTCTTATTCACCAGCTTACCTCCATTTGCTGCTCTCAAGGAACTGTAATGTTGACATAGGATTTGTAAGCAAAAAACAAAATGCAAGGAACTAAACCTGAAAGCTTACTATTAGTGAGAATATAGTAACAGTAAAATGCTCTTCTGAGCATTCTGGTCAGAAGGTAATGGATAGAGTTCTTTTTCTACCACTATGCCATTTTATACCATTACTTAGATGATTAATGATGCTAAGATGGAAAACTTGACTAGCCAGTCAAAACAATTGGTTATAGGAAAAAGAATTAAGAAACAAGATACGCAGGTTTAATTGGCTTTACCTTTGGCCTGCCATTTCACCTTTGGCAAGCTGTCATAGTCATGTCTGTGCTAGTGAGCTAAAGAGAAGTAGGATGAAGGCTTGAGCACTAGACTGCAGTGGTTCCCTCTTTTCCTGGTTAAATTAGATTATATCCAAAGTTTGTTGCTTAGCACATCAGTTACAGCCTGTAAGGTATGCAAACAATGGTAAAAACTAATTATGTGGATGCTAAAGACCACTGACACACCTGATGCCTGTAATGGGGAAAACATTGCAGACTCTGCATCTGGCTTGGTGAGAAACCATTTCGGTGGCTGATAATCTGTAACATGTAGGGAGCCACAGGAGAACAGCAGGCTCTGATCTCAGCCAAAACAGGAATTTTTCTTCACCAATAGCTGCATTCCGAATCTAGAAAAAAATACATGTCTCAAGTTCATACATTCACTTGAAAAAAACTGGTGGCCCATCTACAATCCCTAATAAAAGTTCTGATATTGGATTTTGCTGGCATAAATTTTCCATTCATGTAAAACGTTACTGGGTTCCAAAGGTTTTGGAATAAATGCAAGAGTCCTCAGTAGTATCTTACTGATCATCTTTTCTATAGATACACATCTTCCCATATTGGGAGACTGATGATCAGCCCTGCTTCTTAGAAGTAGATACTTGGGGATGTTACACACTTGAAGTTTTAATCAATCAGCAACATTCAGAATAATTTCCCAGGACATCAGAATTTCACTCACCCCATGGAAACAGTCATGAATTGCAATTTCCACACAAGACAGAGTGCAGCCTTCTCCCACAACGGCTGGGATCTACATCAAGAAGAAAGGCTCAGAAACACCTCAATAAAAAACAGATGCTCCCATCATGCTCTGCTGCGATGGTGACAGCACACAGATGGTGAAGTATCTATAGCAATGCCATTTTACACACTGTTCTGAAGAAAACCCGTTCATATTCGTACTGTAAGTCTGCAGTTTCACGGTTCAGGGTGTGTCAGAATGATTTGTTTCCAACTCAGTTACTGTAATGGATCAACATATTATGTTTCCACACTATAATACTGAAGGACACTGAGTTTAAATCTCAGAGGTCATTTTCAGATCCCATTTTCAGCAACAGTTCAGCTCAGGCAACTTGCTGCAACTGCAACCTATTCTAGTGAGTACAGACATCTGAAATTTGGAGTTGCTTTAGGAACAGTTGTATCCAGCTGCTTCCAGGCAGGCTCAGGCAACATGAATACACAGAGGCATTCCCTAATGCAAGTGGTTATTCTGAGAAAAGGGACAGAATTTGATTCTTTTACCTACTTTGTAAGATAGCTCCCTTTGTCCACAGTGTCTTATTAACTGCAGTCCCATAAGGTCACTAAAGGTAAAAGGTATAGATCATGAGGGTTTTTTCCCCTAGGTTAGTACACTCCTACAAAATCTGCTGTCTGGCAGCACTGCAGTGACATTACCTGATTTAAGTCTGTCAGCAGGCTTCTCAGGGCACTGCGGGTAATAATCAAGGTCGCCTCCCCATCAGGGACAGCATAAAACTTGAAGAAAGCTGAAAACAAGAAGAAGAAAACTGGAATCCTGGCAGAGCCTGAACTATCTTCTAGCTATCTTCAAACTGCTATGGTAATTGCAGTCTACCAAATAAAGCCCTCAAAAAGTTTCACTTTATTATGTAGCTAAAAGGCCCTCAGTGACTGCTGTGACCATATTTCTCTCTCCAGGTGAGGGAAAGAGAAGGAAAGTAAAGAAGAAAGCAATTAACTCATTCTTACAACAGTAAGAAAAATATTTAAATATGTTTATACAAGAAGTGCTCTATTTGAATTGTGAATTGCTAATTTAAAACTATGGGGTTTCTCTTCTTTTCTGCTAGGCAAATAGAAGCTCTACTTATCTTAAACTTTACTATGACCTCTTCTGAGGCTCTTTATTGCAAAGATGGCTACAGACATTGGTTGAAAAGCATTAGTCTGCATCAGCCTTTCTCTACAACAGAGCAGGCAACATAATTTAGTTTTTTCATGGCAGAGCTGAATTTTCTTTTAAAATAAAAAATTACAATGGAAATTTTCCTCAATGTTCAGTATTTCAGGCAGTGTATAAAATCACACATTTCCCACCTTTGTATTTAGCCAGCAGAGTGTCTCCTGAAAGGGAAATTAAGGCAGCTGCAGCAGATCTAATTTTGATACACCCTGTTCCAGATCTAGGAAAATGGAATAAGTTACAGTACATTCACTGAGAATATAAAAACTGAAACTTCTAAACAACAAAATACTACTATGTAGGAAGAAAACTTCAGAACAAGTACCCTTTTATATGTATAAATGTAACTAATGTAACATTTCAATGATATTTTATGTCTAGAACCCTTTGTCACTGAACATAACTGCAGAGTTAACTGTTCCAAGATACTATATCGTGATGTAGAAGGGAAAAATTTCACCTGCGGTAAGTAACTTGTACAATGAACTTAATCCTTGTCTTTTAAATCTAATACAATCACAAACCAATCCTGCCTTTAGTGAATTAACTCATTATTCACAAACATTACATAAGAGAAATAAAATACACTCTGTGAGCTGTTATTATTTTCAGAAACTTTGCTCTCCACTAAGCTGGACAGCTTAGTTATGAGACATCCATTTTGTTTCATAATTGGTAGATGAATTTTTAAGCTAGAGAAAACTGAGTGACAAAAAGTGACTGGCAAATTCCTGACTTGTGCATGGATACTGTTCTCCAGAGGCAAATATGGATTCTTTTTCAGGAGTGTATCAAAATATTGTGGGAGTCAGAAGAAGATCTACCCTGCAAAGCTGTTCAGAGAAAAAGTCAGCACAAGTCTGATTTCCAGATAGTTTGGGGAACATTTGACCACTGCTTTTTTGATGCAGCATTGTGCCTCATATTCCTACAGCTGAACTACTCCTAGTTTTTATACAAAGCAAACCCAATCAAACTGGAGTTTCACACAGAAATGGTGTGAGAGTGGTAGAAACTGACTTAGACTAGCAATAGTTGGTGTGGGAGCTAGATGATCTTTAAGGTCCTGTCCAAAAAACCATTCTGTGACTCTGTGGTACTTCACAATGGATCTACATTTATTCTTCTTCTCACCTGTCATACATGGCAACCAGCAGGCTCAATGTGAATTCAGCAGCTCTTGGATCTACCTGGCCTGGTTTTTCTAATCTTGCCCTTTGGAACAGTTTCATCAGCATTCTAGAGATTTGCTGCATGTTCAGAGAAATCTGCTCTTCCCTCTGGCTTTGTTCACTTGATAGGATATGCTGAATCACTGAAACATCAATCAAATCCACTGTGGGAAAATTAAGGAAGAAATGAATGAGGATCCCTGCTTTTTCATGAATGGAAGCATGACTTACTTTTTTACCAGACATGCCTAGTTGAGACAAGTTTGTAAAATGAAGCCTAGAACAGTCCACATAAAAAGAAAACCAGTACCTGTGTGAATTGGTACTTCCATATTGACACAGAGCATCAGGCAGATAAACCATATCAGGGCTGAGACCAAAATAAATATATTCATAGAAGAGCATCCCCTAATGAAAAAAATATGTCTAGGACCAAGAAACTTATCACCTTCTCTGTGCTACCCTGAAGACCTCCCTTGCAATATTGTGCATTTTCAGCAACAGACTGTTTCAAATGGAAAATTCAAGACTTCCATGAAATTTAGCTCAATAGGGAATTTACATCCAGTAATTTCAGAGTAAGCTAGGTGACCAGGACTGTTGCACAACTCTCTGCTTGCACTGAATTCTCCTTCACTTCAAAGACAGGGAGAATGAATACTAAAACCAGGAGTTTTCTGGTCTATCATATTTTATTTTGCTCTTATTAATTCTTATAGTCCAGTCAATGCATTTTCAATAAGCCATGATTATTTCCAATAAATCAGCTCCTAAGAAACACATTGGAATTTGACTTTTCATGAGCATAATAATACACAAATAAAGATTAATAATTGTCAGTGATGTCTACATAGAAGTGTTGCAGATTGTAATAATAATTTGGTTCTCCCATAATTTTAGAATTTCATGAATATATTTCCATTGACATTCAAAAGGAAAAAAAATCAACTTCTATATGAAGCACTAGCTAGATCTTAAGTGTTCATAATCCATTCTGAAATTCTAAGGTGGAAAATGAGAGAGCAAAGTAGCACAAAAACTCATGGCAACAGCAACCCAAATTTTGTACATATTCTCCTCCCTGTAAAAGCACAGGATTCTCTTTGGCTACTAACACTGGCAAAGACTTTGTACTGAGCGCAGTTTTAGGGCTGTTCTGTATACGGAGCTCTGAACATCACTGAAGGCCTCTGTGAAAGAAAACAAACACACATTACAATAGAGTGGTTCATTCAAAACTAACTAAAAATCAAAACAACCAAATTTGGAGTTTGGAGTTGAAAACAAAACAAAACAATTTTCTTTTTTTTTTTCAAATAACTTTGTGGGGTGAACAGTCTCCTTCTAAACAGTGACACAATCTCTTGTAAAAACAGAATTTAACATAGAAAGCACATCTGCTTCTTTGAGAATCAAGTTTATTCATGGACGACAACAAAGGTTATGAGGGTTATGCACTGCACATACTTTTAGCCAAGATGATAATGAAATAATATTTCTTCAGGCAAACAGGTTTTTTGATCAGAGATGCTCTTCTACAAGGAACAGTTTGTCAGTCTGCACAGCAGGGTTATTGTTTTGGATGTATATTGTTTCAAACACTAAACAAATCTTCTGTCAAGATCAACATGTGGGATTCTGGCAGAAGAGGACAAGCCATTTACCAGAGCAAATGACTTTTGACATCTCTGTTTAGCAAACCCACTCAATCTGCTTGACTAAATCCCAGACCTGTATGTGATTTCAGCTTATTTCTTTCACATCACTAAATGATGTTTTTCTGAGTGGAAAGTAAGAGATGCTGACCATGACCTATACCTGACACTTTACACACATACCTAGAACTTCAAGACCAAAAAAAAGGCTTGTTCACTAAAGTTTGGAAACTAGAAAGGGATTTATCCTTATTCTTCTGTCCTCAGACACTCTTTGTCCCTGTACTTAAGAGAGGAAGAGTTACATATAGTTGATTAAGGTTAAAGATAAGCAACAAATATGTATGAATGGGTAAAAATAACTCACAAAATACTTTACCTGTTTAGTCTGGAAAGTCAATCTGTGTGCAATGGTTTCCAACAAATACACCAGATTAATATTAATAGTCAGCAAATTATGGGCTCTGCTGATTCCCAGATGCTGTCTAAGCTATAGAAAGATGCCAATAACTGCTATACCATCTGTTTAGTCCTGCTCCTGTCATACTATGTTTTGTGATATTATTTGGAGATGTAGTGTAGCATGTCATACAACGTGAAAAATGAGTTTTGACTTCCACGCATCATCGGTTCTCTTTCCTCAATAAACTGATCCAAAGCCCTTTTGAAAGCAACAAAACAACTCCCACAGTTTCAGTAGGCTATGGACTAAGTTCCAAACGCTTATTTTCAAATATAAATGCTAGAAATATACACGATTCAACTCAAACACCTTCCATGCACGACACGATTTTCTAAGTGAAGGGAATCTGTTTTAGTAGCCATCTGCTACTCAGTTCAAGTCCACCCTTACAGACAAAATGTGGCCTCAAAGTAGAGCATTCTGTGCCTGTCAAGCACACTTCCAGAATTAAACTTGTGAGGGCGCACAAGTAAAATAGCAAAGAAAAGAATCCCAACTAAAATACAAAGCATTTTAGAATTATTATTGATGAGAGGCTATTTAGGGACATTAAAGTCTTTCATTTCTCATAAGAAGGGAGCTTCCCCTATGGACAGGAAACCAGCATGTAATCATTCTGCTGTGGGTCAAATTTCACCTCAAGAAGCAAAAATGCCCTTTGTTGAGAAGCTGACAAAGGAGCTCCTACACACATAGAAGAGTGTGCTGATTCCTGACATCTTCAGCTGGGTACCTGCTGTTCTGCATTTTGAGCTATTTGCTCTGTGGCAGATGAGGTGTCTGCTGAGATTTTGCACTCAGAAAGGGAGCGTGTGGCCCATCCTTCATGCCTGGTCGAGAATATGGGAAAAAACCCTTAGCATATATTATAAATTAGGGAGGATGGGCCCTGTGTGTGTGACCATTCCATGAGCCAATGTGATAAGGGCAAGGAAGGTGCCAGGACAGATCCAACAATGAAGGTAGGACATCACAGCTGTGTAATTTGTCATTTATGTGCTACAGCACAGAGATTCTCAAGGTGCCATGATTTCATTATTTCAAAAAGACACAGAAATGCCTTTTGAGAAAAGTTGGGAAAAAAATAAGAAAAATCCTTACCCTGAAAGCCTGGATCCATTTGAAATTAACAGATGGCTTTAGGCATTCTATAACAAAACAAACCAAAGTGTAAAACCACATGTTCTAGACACAGACATACCGAACCATTCAAATTAAACCTTTTAATCGGAACAATTTGCTGGAGTCATTTCAGAAATGAAATTAAATTAAACAGAATTCTATAAAAAAAATAGTTTTGGTGCCACATGTAGAGAAATACCAGCAAATTGCAAGCTCTCTCCTCAGCACAAAGTAGGAGTAATTCAAGTAACTGCAAAACTGTAGCAGGGCAAAACCAATCATCCAAACAGTTTTAAGTACAGGAAATGAGATCTTTCACTACTAAGAGTCCAGTGTTTACATGCAGGAGTACTATTTCAGGTCACAGAGGGTATATCTACACCAGACTCTTCCCAAGACTCATTGATTGCAATTACTCAAAAGTATTTTCTGAATTTTTCAAGCAGAACTAAAGCTTTAGGCTGAGCTGACATTATTTCTTGTTGAGCTGATATGAAAGGGGAAAAGGAAGCTTAACCATGAATCTACTAATTTAAACAACTCTGATACCAAAAGTAGTTATGTCCCTGTAATAATGGAAACTGAATGTCTCCCCTCAGGATTTATTTCACTAATACTCTAAACTGCATTATATTTCCAAGCACAGAAATATAAATACGAATTAATTGTAGTAACTAAGTTTCAGTTAACACTGCAGCTGCAAAACACTGGCTATAATGGGTCTAAGTCACACAATATTGCAAAGGCCATCTAAATGGCTTATTGTGGAAAAAGGGGAAAGTTTGCAAAAATAAATGAAAATTTGATAGTTGGAAATGATCTAAAACTTAAATAATAAATTTGGTGTTAAATCTGAACTTAAACAAATGCTCACATCTTACATTTTTTGTTCAGAATCATTGAACATTTGTCATAATCATGACAGAATACTGGCCAATTATGAAGCAGAAATAGTCAATGATCTAAAATTATTGAGTTTACCATAAATATGCTTCTCACCATTTTAACTGGTGAAAGCTGCAACTTTGTGCTTCAGTCCCTAAATTTCAGTCATAACCTGAACTTAGATACTTAAAACACTGGGATACAGTTTTGCTTTAATAGCTTTCTCATTCAAGACTATAATGTCAGTTTTTAATGAAATCCTTCTTTGAAAGAAATACCACTGTGTTTCTTTTCCACTATTCTATTCTCTTCCTTCCCAAGGGTTCTGCAAGACTACAGCTCTGCCCAGCATTTACAGAGGCATTGAATTTTGTCTATAAATATATATTCATATGCAATATATATGAAAATATTATACAACTGCTCCTAAAATAGCTGCAGTAGTAGGTGCATAGCTTGACAGAAAAGTCCTTGTACAGGAATCAATGAAATCAGAAGACACTGAGCAATGAATTAAACATAAGTGTTTAGTGAAAGCTGCATGTAGCAATCTAGAAGGTAGACTTACACAGCTTGCCTCCTTTTTTTTTTTTGCTCTGTACCAAAGCTACACAAAATAAGAAATTATTTTGGACGGGATGGATTTAAAAATATCCAGGTTAAACTCACTTAAATTAGAACTTACTAGAATTTGCTCACTCAAATAAGAACAGATCCACTGACTGAATGAGTTATACAGCATGCATAATCTATGAATGCTTGATACTTACTGTAAGATGACCAGATCAGTATCCAGTACAGCACAATAGGTATGTAACATTTAAATTACCCAAATGGAAAAACACTCCATAGTCTTGTACTAGGGTATGCATGGTCTCAAAGTTAAGCATGTGTTTATGTGTTTTACCAAACTCCTCACCGTTGTACAGCATCATATGTATGAACCCTCCCTCCAAAAAGTTACAAAAGACATTATTAAGGTGTGTACAGTACATTTTCATATACAAAGCTCTGTGGACAGTCCAGATCTTGACTGCAGTAGGACTGCCTAAGTGAAACAAAGAGAATCTACTTCAGTGTTAGCACATGAACACAATATGAAAACAGAAGCCATATCTAACTCCCATGAAATCTGAAGTAACTTTGCTCATTGATACACTATTTCAGCCCTTGTGCTATATTTCAGTTATTTGTGCATTTTAATAATAAAAATGCTTAAGAAAACAAACAAAGATTAAAATTATGTACAAATGTACAGGAAATAAATTGCTGCAGTTATAAATCCTGGTCCCATTAACATGAATACTCTTATGTGCAGAACAAAAGCTGCCCTTGTCTTGAGTCTTAGTGGAATGTGAAAGAAAAGGAACACTTGATTAGTTATATGTACTTTGCCTTACAGGTTCTCAAAATATGTACTTAAGCAAATAAAATGCATTTTTAAGCATGCTACATTATTAAAGTACAGAGAAAGACAAGCCATACGAAGTAAGGCAGAAACCTCCCAACAGATCAATTGATTTGATCACAGAGACTTTTCTTCTTTTGAAATCAGACAACAGATGATCAACATTTTAAATATGCATAAAAGAACCTACAATTACTTTTGTTTCCTGTGAAGGGTGAAAACATTCTATGTTTTGTTCAAAGGCCAAAATTATTGTCTCCTTTTAAATACAGTAGCTACGCTTACCTTTCTCTCATTACTTACTAAAGGTCCAGAAGTCAGATGGCACCTCCAGGGAAGTCCAGTAGTTTTACAGCACTTAAAAGTTGACTTCAAGACACAGTTCTAAAGGTTTTGGTTTTAAATTAAAGCAGCTCACAACAAATGCCTAGCAAAGGCCCAGATCAAAGTATCAGGTAATTGTCTAAGCAGTCAAACCAGAGAACACTAATTAATTAGTAATAAATATACTGAATTATTAAAGATAAAACTTCTTTGATCTTTGTTTCAAAGCTCTTTTTTTATGGTTGGAGTGCAATATTTCTAAATTGAGGGGCCTTTACTAAGCATCTCCCAGTTGCTGAGAAACTGTTGCTATAGAGACTGAAAATGAGGTGGAAGCTGACACAGTAATGCAGAAAGCACAGTGTGCTGTAACAAAGAGTTGGGGCTGCTATACAAAGAAGAAAAATAGTAAGCCCTAGTGGTAATGTCCTAGAATAAGAATTGTTCAAACCAACCAGAAGCTCTTCAGTACACCCAAATGCTGGGGTTTATGAGGAACCTATATATAACATTTGTAAGACACATACATTTAGCTTAAACCCCTTTTCATAAATTTTTCAACAGTTACTTTAACACCCAGGTAGTAGGAGTCATTAATACCATGAATATCCTGCATACATAACATTACTGAGGAACTTGTGAAAAAATGTATCCCAGAAATTGCTTATCACTTATAGAAAACCCAAACTTAGCGATGACTAAGTCAATTGCTGATTTACAGCTTTGAATATGTTACCATATTTTAGCTTTCTTATTATTTTTATTCTTTCTCTCCTAAGCAAAAGGTAGGAAAATAAATTTCTCCATTCACTTATGCTTCCATGAGGAAAGATGTGAATTTCCCTGCAGCCCACTAGACAAATCCAGTTAGAATAATTTAGGATACACAAGACAGCCCAAACAGTTTTTTCTTTCTAGTCCCAGCCTCTGAGAAGACAAGTTTTCAGCTGGTGACTCAGAACTTGGATAAAACTACTTATCTATTGCAGGAACAGTTACTTTCCCTCTCATTAACAGCTGTGCAGTGTTGGTGCTTGAACTGCAGTTTGTTTGAACTATCTCCACAGGCAGAATAAAAGAATTCAAAGAGTAAGACTGCTAAAGCCTATTCATATAGAAAAAGCCCAAATGTAAATACACATTACAGAAGCTAACATTTCTATCTTGGAGAAGGAATTATAGAAAAAACAGGTAGTTTGTAGAGACTGCTGGTAGCATCCCTCCCTGCTACTTTCTCCTGAGACATCTGCCTCCAGATGCTCCTCAGAAACTCAGCCAATCTTCTGTGCATACACTGCTGGAAACTAATTCCCTGGAGAGCACTTCCTCATGAAATGAATGATTCCTAACCCCTCTCTTCAAGACTTTTTGCAACACCTGCCTCTACAATGTCCATGTGAACTCTTCCATGAAGATACTTATGATAATATCTCAGTTCCTCTAAATGTTGCTTCTCCCATATACACTTCACACAAACCCCCACATTCTTCCAGATCCCTTGTGATACCTCAGCTTTCTGAGCTCCTCTTTCTAAGACCAGTGTGACATCCCTCCTAGTCTGGTCCTAATCAGCCAGTAATTTCTCTTGGTTTCCTCATATAACAACTCTACTCCCATTCAGATCTTGAACCTCCATCTGAACAGAAATAATTAATTTATTGCAATTATATGTAATTGATTCAAAGAACAGGAAGCTTTCTATTTTGTTTTAAACATATCTGATAAAAATTAGCATGTACAGTAACATTTCATTAACACAGTCTTCATCATTTAAGATGCCAAAGATGCACGTGAAAGTAGCTCCTCAACAATTGTGTTTAAACAAGAATTTAATTATATTTGACTTAAAACATGAGTATTCATGAAAAAAATAAGAAAAACATGGAAACAAAGAGGATCTTGTCACTAGGGAGATGTATAAACTTATGTTTTCATGTTAAAAATCAATTTTGCCTAAGAAGATATTTTATTACAAAAGTGCTGTGTTTCAGTACCTCTGACAAAAAATATTTGGAACTATAAAACTGCTACTCTGTATGTGACAGTCCTGCTCAAAACTTTCATATGAACATTTTATGCATTAAACTATGTTTTTGCAGTAGTTTATTGTTCTGTAGAAAAAAGTGGTTGGATGCAAATGAAACCCTAGACTCATTAAAATCAGTAGGAATTTTACTTTGGTCTACAGGTTAAAAATGTTATATTCACACTGGTTTTTAAATATTTTTCCACCTAGAGATTTCCTTTTTTTTTTTAATGAGGAAGAAACTGCAAAAGCTACAGCAATGCTTAGACTTCCTTTGTAGTTTGCTCTTATAAGCAATGGAAAACATATTAAAATAAGGGAATTTCCAGCATTTTCTCCTCCAATAACTCCAGCTAAAGTGACCCAGTTGGCAAGGTTTCCATTTCTGTAAAAAAGCAATAACATGAGCTCTTTTTGCTAGCCTCCTAAAATACTTCCACATGCAAGGAGATAAAGCAGGGCACTTTGGGAATGCTTGAACATCTGATACTGATGTCACAAGAGAAGGCCACAACTAAGCACATCACTGCTAGCAGTGGGAAGGCCTCTGCTTGGCATTTAACACTGACACAAGAGGAATGGGGCAGCTCTACAGAACAGCAGTGCCATACGTGTAGAGAGCACACAGGGAAGGACACTTATCTAACTGGGAATCCCCTGTCTGGGTTAAACAAGGTCATGATTAGCTGAACAATTAAATTCAGCAGTCATCAAGAATATCTGCCTGTGTCTGTAGTCCTTTCTCAAGAAACAAGCATGGATAACCAAAAGGCTTAAGTGCTCAGTAGAGGCTCTGGGCCTCAAGCTCCAAATAGTTTCCCTGTTATTCAGCCTGCCCTTAATGGAGAAGAACAGCTCATAGTACAGAAAGGGCTGATATAAAAGTACTGGAAGGAATCTGAAGGAAGAGAGAAAGAAAACAAACTAGGGAAAAGGTCTGTTGGAATGAAAAGTAGAAAGAAATGGCTAGAACATTGGAAAAGTGCAGGAATTTCACAACCTGAAAATAGAGAACAAGTGAAAAAACAAAACTAAAACACACTTTAGTGTTCATCTGTTTTGATTTTGATGAATGTGGACAGAGAACTTGAAAAGCAAATTAAATAGGAAAAGCAGCACAGAAACACTTGGGAGAAGATGTGGAGTTTTTATTCTGCTTCATATGGATGCATTTCGTTTATTTCCTTTAGTGCAACGAGCTTTTCCTAAATGGAAGAAAAAGTACTTTTAATTCCACTCATTCTTTTAATCTGCTATAATTTCTAGCACAAACTTAAAATATGTTAAAATTAAGTATTTCTTACACATTGCTATCATGACTGAAGATCACTAAATGTGATTCAAGTTTGAATGCAGAGTTTGGGACCAGCCTTTTAAAATATTTGAATAGTATAAATAAATTCTTTTTGCCTCACTAAGTGACAAGAAGTTCATGATGAAAGTAGTGCTCAATAATTCTCTATTTTCTGAAAAATCCCTAATCCTAAAAAGGTCTGGCCTTCATTCATGCAGAGTCACAGCCATAAAAATGCCAAAAGATATGTTCTTCTAGCATAGAAATACTCTGAATACCACATAAGCAAAATCAACACAGAATGTAGAAACATTAAAGGTAATATTTCTGTTTTGCACAAAGCCTGCAGAACTTTGGAGTACAAATTCTACACTTACATAGGTAAACTTATTTTATCATCTCCATTTTGGGCAGAAGAACAGTTGCCTGTTCATGTCAATACACAGATACTACCTCACACTTTTAAGTACCTGGTCTTTACCATGCCTAAGTGCACGTGTGCAGTTTGTACATCTAACACTCAGAGCAAAGGCCTCAGTGTTCCGAGCTGTTTCACAACGTGCCCATAGGTGGCAGAATGGGCATACACAAGAAATCCTCACCTGAACCAGCTCGTGGGATAAGCGTTCCAGAACTTTTTGGGTAGTTTCATTAATTTCTATTTCTGTCATGACTTCCCAATTACCATTCTGGAACCTCACTGGCATAGAGAAGAAAATTCCTTCAGGAATGCAAAATTGACCTGAGGAAGAAGAGAAAGAATGACAAAACATTATTTCTGATTACATCCTCACCAGTGTCAACATTAAGTCCTACAGAGTTGAGAACATCTGCAACTATAAGATCTCATTATAAATGGAGACTGCCTTTTTCAATCTACAGTTCAAAAAAGAATGTCCCTTTTACTGTAACTTTGTGGTTTAGTTAGGTGTACATGAATCATAGCATCAGACAGGTTTGGGCTGCAAGGGACCTTTAGATGTCTCTAGTTCAACCCTCCTGCCATGGACGAGGACATCTTCAAATGTATCTGAGCCCCATCCAACCCGACCTTGAATTTTACCACGGTTGGGGCACCTCCCACCTTTCTGGGCAGCCTGTTCCAGTGTCTTACTACACTCATCATAAAAAACTTATTTATATCTAATCTAAATTGACCCTCCTTCACTTTAAATCCATTACCCCTTGTCCTATTGCAACACACCCTGCTAAAACACTTGTCCCCATCTTTCTTGTAAGGACTTTTAAGTACTCAAAGGTGCTGTAAGGTCTTCCCAGAGTGTTCTCTTCTCCAGGCTGAACAACCTCAACTCTCTCAGCCTGTTTTCATAAGAGAGGCATTCACCCCCATGATCATTTTCTGTGGCCCTCCTCTGGACCACCTTCAACAGGTGTCTTTCCTGTATTGTAATAACACAATTGCTGTATCGGTTGTACATCTTAAAAAAGGGGAAAAATTATTTCTTTCATAAGGGTTAAATGGCTGCTGTGAAATATACCATTTATTGGTTCACATAACTACACAAGAAGAACACACTTTTACAGCCTGGGCTCTAAGAACTATAAAGAGTTCTTGCACAAAACACATACATCAGGAAAGCATTTAAACTAAAAGACTAAGAGATCATCTTCAAAAAGACAATATAAACCTAAGAGATGTCTGTAAAAAGCAAGCATTATCATAAGCTCTGTTAGATTTGGAAGTTCTTATGATGAAACAAACTCTTAGCCTCACATGATTTGTTTTACAAGTTTTTCTTAAATTAAAAATATTGATTAAAAATAGCATTATAGACAGGGCAAAGCTACAAGAGAGCACATGAAGTAAAACCAGATTTACCTTCACTAAGTACTCCCACAGAAACGATCTCCCCCGAAGGAGAGCCATGGTACCAGTACTGCAGTACAGTGGCTACTGCATGAGCAGGTAACATTCCTGCACCACGGGACACCCGGGCGCTCAGTGTGCTCTGTGCAGACAGGAGTTCCGAATGGATCCATTCGCTACCAACAAAAAGTGGAGGAAAAAAGGAATGAAAAACTAAGATGGACTGCAGGAACAGTAGCTTCCTAGAGAAAAAAAGTACTAAACCCAAGGAAAGATAATAGTCAAAACTTATTCAAACTTCACTGCTGAATGCAAGGCATTTACAGACAGAGAGAAAAAAGTAACAAAAAGTAGCTTAAAAAGTAACAAGTATTACTTTCCTATGAAAATCAGGCCATTTATTTAAGTAATAACCTCTATTGTTATTGTAATTTACATTTTATATGTAATTTAACATTTTATGTGTAACATATATATATATTACTGTGTTATGTAAGAACCCAGGCACAAACCATAACCTCCCTGTGCGAGGCTCGGTACAAGCACAGAACAAAGAAATCTCTGCTCTCCAGTAAATGCTAGGTCTAGAGCTGAGTGAGAGCTCCAGATAGCCAGGCCTGGGTGTCTGTCACATCTGCTGCCCTCTCACTGCACCCTCCCTTTCTCTGCTACTGCTGTTTCCACAGGAAGCCACCCAGCTGCCAGGTATCCTTTTCACATACATTAACAATCATCTGTTTTGGGAAACTGACAACATTAATATACTCAGGCCTATTCCATGTAATTCAGGAACAGGTATCTGGTTAATACTATTTCAAAGCTTCTCCATGCAAACTAGACATCTAAGTCACTACCTGGAATTTCATTACTTCTTATAAACTCCTCATAATACAAGAGAAACTTAAAATGTAGGAAAAATATAGTAATAAACAAAGTTGGCAGGAGAGTCACAACTGTGGAACTACTCAACTTCTTTTGCAGATGGAGTACCTAAACCTGGATTTTCCTTTATGTGCAGTGCCAATGACTAAAGACAAATCTTGAAAACAAAAACCTCTCTGGGTGTTTTATTACACAGTTCAGATAACTATAGATTAAAAGCAGCTATTTAATTTTACTTTAAAGAATTAAATCTGTACTGTACCTATCATAAATCATATTCAACAAAGGACGTTGAAAATTAGGGGGGCCCCAAATAGCACTGTCGTATCCATAAAGTTTTGCATGTGACAAATCAAGGTAGTTAGAGCCAGTAATATTGCCCCAAACAATCACATCTTTAACTCCTGTAACAGATGAAAACACACAGATTTGTGAAGAGAAAAATATTTGCAGAAAAATGGGCTTCAGAAATCTCTTTCAAGGTGAATTATTCAAATCAGTGCACTGCCTTGCTAGCAGAAATTATTTGATCTGAAAAATGCAATCAAGTTGTCTATAACATATGGAACCTCATCACAAGCTGAAAAAGGAACTTTAATTTATATCGTGTTACTGTAAATAAAGACAAAATCTAGTAAATACTTAACTCTTAAAACAGTAACAAATCATTGCAAACATACAGCAACGTTCCTTTAAAAATCCTGTAAATATATATATAAATAATAAAAACAATCATTAAGAAAATAAAAGCTACCTGCTTTGGTGCAAAAGGATTTTCTCAAATAACCTGCTGACATGCTGTTCAGTCTATTAACTTGCTTTTCTATTTTATTAGGCTCCAAAATATCTAGACTTGTCATCAATGGCCAGTTCTAGCTATGCAACACTTACAGAATCCTGATTCTGAGCAGACTGTCAGAGCATACCTTTGCTCTGCAGTGCAGAACTGTGCAAATGTAACCAAGCTATAACAATTGACCTGAGAATGAAAGTTAATTAACCTCAAAATAATACTACAACACAGTTCTACTTCACTCTCATTATCTGCACAGCAGTATGCTGTCATGTTTATTCACAGCTCCAAAATAACAATGCACTACAGAGTGCAAATGCAATCTTGAAGTCCTAGTTCCCAATCTGCAACACAACTGTCTTCCTTAGCATATTTCCAGCATGAAATACACACCAGAGTGGCAGGGCTGCATCCCAGAGCAAACAAAACACACCCTGGCATTCTGTACAGCCAAAAACTTCAGGAGGTGCACCACTGTGCATTTCTGCATGCACACCAACCGTGTTCTGGAATGAAATGTGTACTTGCAAAGGTGCACTGAATTCCCCAAATGCTACATCAACACTCACCTGCTATGCTCATGTTCAGCTTCCTGGCCAGCATGGCTTTAGCTGTACTTTCCCAGGGCAGTGCAATGGCAATGATATTTTCAGGCCTAATGGATGGGCCATACGTCCTTAACATCGTTGCCTTAAGGTTTGCAAAGGTTTTTCCTGATGAAATTACTTTGACCTCACTCTTGGCATTCTTCTCAATCAAGGGAGCGTACACTTGGCAGATCTCACTCACTTCTCTGATGCAGCTCTCAGGGGATTGAACTTCAAGGTTTAAGAGGACATCATCAAGAACAATGATAATATCAGCATCAATAAAAGCCTGCTCTATTTTTGTGTGCTCTGAAACACTGCGGAGAAGTGGGAATGCCATGTCTTCAGCTTCCATTACAATGCTGCGAAGAATTTCCTTAACCTTCTCAGTGTCAAGCAGATGGATACTGATTTCTGTGGTCATCCCAAACACTTCTCCATTTGCCAACAGAGGGATCAGATGATAACAGATTGGACCTGATGCACTGGTAAGAGAGGATGTAGAAAATTTACAGGTAACAATGAACTTGTTTGGAAGTATTACATAAACACAAAGGTGCTTATTCTGTACTTAATTACATTTGAAGATACCATTAGCTTGGATCCTTTACTGATCTTTGTGCCATTTTAACAGGTTAAGAATTAAAGCAGTTGAGTCCTCCTGTCCTTTGAAGGCTTTTCCATCCTGTGCATTTCAGTCGATGCTGTCACTTAAAAACTGATGTCTTTATAGAACCACAATTTTTCAAGGTGCTCTATTAGGACTACTAGAAATACAGGAATTTCGAGAGGTAAAGCTGCAAGAGACTTTACCTATTCTAATATTTCCAACAACATTTAATGCAATATAGTTGCACTACAAAATTTCTAGTTTATTTTATAATCATTTGCTTTTCTCTAAACTGACCTGAGGTCTAAATGATGCCTGTTCACATCCTTTATTTGAACTGCTATAAAATGTAACAAAATAATAAATTATTTCTAAGTTATATACTCATTGCTCATAGGGAGGGGTGCAGAACCCAAGTCAAATCATCAAATTACAGGGATTTGTGCATAAGTTCAGATGTTATACACCTGTTATACGTGATAGGAAAAAGTGCATTCTTCTGAACAGAGTGAAAGTTCACAGCTACTCTCTTCACTCTCACCTGGTGATCCAGATCTGCATAGGCTTGATAAGACTTTTAATCTCTTCATCCTCTTTCACAATTTCAAGATGTATCTGCAGGTTCTCGTCAGCAATGTCTAACATTTCCTCACTGAGCATCATTGAAGTGACACCGTAATATTGCTAAGAACAAAAAGGATGATCTCTAATCAAATGGCAGCCCAAACCCATCAAGGTAACAATAACAATAGCTTTATTTTACATCTGAAGGAGGAAAAAGGAACAACGATGTTGTAAAACATGCTTACAGTATTAAAGGCAGCTTATTACCTGAGCATATTCCAGAAAATCATTAAGTCCTCCCAGAAGCTGACCCTTCCCTCCACGGTCCAACAGTTCTCTCCAGATGATAGGAGACTGACTGTGTTCCCATCCATTTGTTTCACAAATGTCATGAAGCCACTGCTGATATAAACATCCCCACCAGATGTTTTAATAAGCTGTGACAATTTGATAACATTTAAACATTACAGCTACAAGCATTCTTACTATGTCCTCTCAATCTGTAATTACAAGGTGCTCCAGAATTTATGTACCAGTGGGTACAAAATGGGGGAGTAAGACAAAGCAAGGTACAGTGATACACCAGGACAGCTCACCTCAAGGTCTTGATTTCACTTAGTTGTCTTTTCAGTTTTTTCAGAGCCTTACGGGCAGCATGTTCCACATTGTAAACAAATATGTGATATTGAACTTCATACTTCCACTGTAATTCAAAGCCCTTGAATGCCACAAATGCTCTTGACAAGTAACAACTCTGAAGGTATATGTGATCACAGTGAGCAAAAGATTTACAGGCTGAACAGCCATTTATGCTTTAGAAAAAAAAACAAACCAGAAAACCAAGCAAGCAAGCAAAACCACCTTGAACTTTTTATTGACATAGTACAGCTTTAGGCTGGTCCACACTTTGTGCCCATCTGCTGTGGTAAAACTCAAGAGATGTCAGTTGCTCAAAACATTGTAACCTTTCCTCCGGCTGGCTCTCATAGCAAAGCTGCCTCTGCAGCACCTCTATCCACATAGCAAATCACTAATAGAAGAAACATACTACAAATAAGCACATTTCTTGGTTTGTAGGGCAGTGGGGCACGTACCAGCGACTTGACTTAAAATCCCTTACCTCCCACTTGTCAGGGTGCTGAGCAATCTTGTGAACCCTGAAGTTGGGCAAATTAGTCTGGAGATAGTCAGCCAGGAGTTCGGCTTTGGCATAGCAAGGGCAGTTTACCTTCCCTGTGAACATAGCAACAGCAGCACAATGGCATGATTTTGACATTCACTGGTTAAGGCTTAAAAGACCAAATGAGGTTTAATGTGAGCCAGTTAAGGAAAGGAAATTGTGCGGGTGAAACAGACACCCGAGCCAGCGTCCGAGGAGGCCGCTCCTGAGGGGACGGCAGCGGGGAGACTGAAGCCTCACGGACGGGATGAGGGGGGAGCGCTGACCCGAGACCGGCTGGGGCCGCGCGCCGAGCGGACACGGCTCCCGCAGAGCCGCAGAGACGGCAGCGGGGGTGAGCCCGCAGCGAGCGGCGGCCGCTGCAAGCACGGCGAGCTGCCCCTCCGGCTCCCGGCACAAGGTGCCGCCGCCGCCGGG
>VZRX01000049.1:257920-315014 GCA_013398075.1 Notiomystis cincta
GGTGCTGTGGCGGTGCCGCGTGCGAGGTAACGGCAGCCGCCGGGAGCGCCGGCCCGGCCCGGCCCGTTCCGTTCCCTTTCCGTTCCGTTCCGTTCCCCGCCGCCCCTCCCGCGCTCCGAGCCGCTGCGGAGCCGCAGAAAGAGCTCTGTGTCCTTGTACTGCCCTGCCCTGCCGCAGGGCCAGCCGGAGGTGATCGCGGAACCAGCGGCTCCCCCGCGGCCCCCGGAGGGCGAGCGCCCGGGCCGCGGCGGTGCCGGGAGGGCTGATTGCCCGGGCACGGCAGGCAGGCTGGGACCGGCCCCGGGACCCGCTGCTGAGGGGCTGCAGGGACCCTGCAGAGCCCTGCCGGGGGTAGACGCGTCTGCCTGGGAAAAAGTCACGTAGGAAAAGACTCTGCTTCCCGGTAGAGCTCAGCAAAGAGGAAGCAGGAGTCGGTGCCCGGGCTGTCGCTGTGCTGAGGTGTTTGACTGAAATGTAGGAGATCAAATAAAAGCCTCTCTGCAAACCGTTTTCCGGAGATTTTCTCCCTTCCTGTAAAAGTGCACAGATTTGGCAATTGAAACTGTGGGAATTGAAAGTCGGGTAACTAATCCGTAATTTTCAATTGTTTTTGCAGATGAGTGATCTTGTGCAGTTTCTCCAGAACTGTTTCCGCTGGTAAAATGTCATCGGATCCCTTACTTTGAGTTGGTGCTTCAAGTCTATTAATGAGGCATTAGCAGAAATGAATAATAAAATAGGTTATTTGTTAAAAACTGTTAGGTGCGTGCATAGATACAGTTCTGTGCTTGCTCCCAAGTCTTCAGCCACAACGAGAAAACACATTCTATGGATTGGCAGACGCAGGGATCCCTTGGGAAATGTGAACTTCAGGGAATTACTTTTCAATATTTTGCCTTCTCTGCACGGATCTTCTTTTCGATTCCTGTCTCAGAAGACAGATGTTTATAGCACAGGTGCAGAGGCGCTGGCGAGTGAGAAGGCTTCGCAGAGCTCCCTGGAAGTTGAGAAGTTGGATGACTCTGCGAGCTTCCAGGCGAAGCCTGTGGATCCCAGCGACCCGTTCTTCACCGGCCTGCAGAGGTGCGCCTGCCCCTGCGATGCGCTGGACTTGGCTTCGGAGGCGGCTGTTTCCATTAAGCACTACACAAACGCTCTGACCATGGCCTGGAGGCTCTTCAAAAACCTGTCGGAGGAGCAGCAGCGCTACGAGAAGCAGCTGATCTTCGAGCACCCGGCTTTCTCCAGGCTGTGCCAGCAGCTGCTGCGCGATGCGCGCAGGATGACGCGCGGGGACCTGGTGTTCAGCCTGCACGCCCTGGTGCACCTCGGCGTGCCCCAGAACACGCTCCTAGTCCAGACTTTGGTCAGAGTGTGCCAAGTAAGCCTGAAAATCCTCCTACGTTTGGGCTGGACCTCGTGGGTAGTTCTGGGTGCACATCAGAGAGAGCTGGATCACATCCCCGGTTTAGTCTGATGTTGCATGGGAGCAGTTCCCGTAGTTCATTTGTGTGTGCTTCTGATTTCCTGAACTTCCGAAACCGCTGCCTGGGTTCAGGTTTAAAAGAGAGGAGGAGTCTCAAAAATTGTTACCCCTTCCAAATCAACTAAGTTTGACTGATGTGAGACCTTGGGGGGTCTCTGCAGAATTCAAGCTTGTAAACTGACTTTTGAGGGGAAAAAGAAAATGGCAGTACAGATTAAGAGTGGTGAGTTTTTCTTTTCTGAAACTTTTGCTGGTCTGAAGTAATCTGACCTTGTCAAAACTTTTAACAGGAGAAGCTCAATCAACTTGATAACCGCTGTATCTCAGTTTTGGCAACTACTTTAGCAGGGATGGATAAAGACAAGAATGTGAGCGCTCTTCAAGCTGGATTACAGTGAGAAAAATACATCTTTCACGTGCTCTTAATATTTAAATGTTGTTTGAATGCATGTTTGGTAGAAATCATCAAGGGTAGGTCTGCACATAAAATATGTCCTGTGGTTTTAGGATTTAAATGGTCACATGAGATAAGAGCTGTGCTAGACAGTGAATTTTGGGATTCTTTGCAGTTTCAAAGAAAAGGGCTTCCAATAGTAAAGGATGCTAGACTGGTCCACAGGAGAGTTCTGACTGCAGCTCCACCGGTGTAGTTTTTAGTGATGTTGATCAAGTCCCTTCACATATCTATTCCTCTTTTATCTGTATGCAGACAGGAGGTAATGAGACTGTCTTACTTAGGGACCTGTGTGATTTTTCATGATGAGAAACATTGATTAACAGCCTGGGAATAGTTTAGTTTAGTTTAATTTAGTTTAGTTTAGTAAGTGAAAATTCAGATGAAGACTAGTTGTGTCCAGCAAGTCCCTCTGTGTAGTGATTTATCAGAATAACTTCTTTGGCTGTAGTGAATTTTTTCTGGGCCCGTGTGATTCATGTAACCAGTCTGCTCACTCTCATGGGATTGCTTTTACTGAGGCTATCACAAAACTTGCCATGGATTAGTACTTTTGACCCTGTATCACGTTCTGCTTTGAGAAAGTAGATGTGATACTCAAAACCCGGGTTCTCCTGGAAGCACAAGTACACAGTTCTTAAAAGGTGGTGGAAAGCAGGAGTCCCATCTACAGTTCTCTGTCTCGATGTCTGGAGCTCCAGCCCATTTGCAGGGATGAGTTTCAGACCAGTCCACTGCCTTAGAAAGTGACTCTTCATATTTTTGTGGTATATTTACCTGTGCAGGTCTATTTAAGGGTGGTTCAGACATAACAATTACAGTAGCACCCACTGAGCCAGAAAAGGTGGTGCTAAGAGTGTGTATGATCTCTGTGTTATCTCCTTCTGTTCTTGCAGCCCACAACACTGCTTGTTTGGTTTTATTTCTCATCACTTGCATCCAGTTGTTGTCTGTGACCATTCCTGTCTGTTTCAGAACCTGCCTGCACATTGATGGTTTAAAGATAAAAATGTACAATTGTCTTTTTCTACAGAAGGGCATTAATTCCTTGAGGCTTAACAGCACTCGTATTTGCACAGACTGCGTGTGACGACATGTGCAGTCTGGGCAGGTGCCCCTGCTGTAAGGTATCAGCAACAACATTTCTCTATCAGCATAACATTAAGAGAGCATTTGTAATTATTTCCATGTGTAAAATATCTGTGCTGCAGCTGCATCATGTAGACCTAAGCCAGCATTTCGAGAAGAGGAAGTGGGAGAGGATCAGGAAATTACAGCTTTAACTTGGGGATTACATCAGTGAAGAAGAATGGGGGTACTTACCTGTTACTGCTGAAATGAGGAGAGCTCTTGTGTGTGTTTCTCCAACAGGTTATTAGTGGAGCAGCGCATTTCAAGTATCAGAGACATCTTTATTCTGCAAAACCTGATGAAATGCCTGGGAAAAGATGCTCCAGTTTTTCTGAAAAAGAAATTAGAGGTAAAGTTAGTTGGAGGCTCATTTCTACTCCACAAAGCCTGTGCTCTTGCATAGTTTATCAAATGTGTATGGTTGTTGCAGACACTGAAGGAGAAAATGTAATAGAAAGGTAACTAACTGTGTTTGCTGTATGCATCATAGTCCAGCTGTATCTGTAGGAAGAACTTACATTTGGAGGCTGGTCACAAAAGGAATTGAGGCAATAAAACAGCAGTGCCCTCAGCACTTTTGGCTGACCACACAGTGTTTCATAGACGTCCTGTCTTCACCAGAAAGGATTGCCTTGCCCAGCCTGTGACTTAAGGTGACAGAAAACTGGTCTGTGCTGGGGCTGTGTCCAGTAACTGTACAGGGCAGGAGGACTGGTGAGAGTGAGATGCCAGAACTCCCCAAGCTCAGGTCTTGTTTTTCTGTGTAATGTGAAAGGTCCCCTGGGAAATGCAGTGGCTGGGAGCAGGCTGTAGGTTTTATGGCAGGGTGTACTGGGTTTTTGTCCCCTGATTTTAAAAACTCTTTTTGAAACCTTCTTTCAAACCAGGCCTGCTAGTGTTTCCATCACATAACTGAAGGGCTCTGATGACACTTTGTAGTAGCATTACTGAAACATCATAAAACTGAGAGGAAAGTGACATTTGCACTTGTTAACTAAAGGGAGCACTCGATTTTCTGAGCCCACAGGGTGCTATTTTTTTACAGTGTAATTTCTTATCATAGATGCAGTTTGTATTCAACCTCTGCTATGTATACAGTAAAAATACTGTATTTTAATTGCCAGTATACTTTGTAGTTTCGTTTTTAGTGTCATTTATGTCAATCTAATTACTGCTTTGATAAATGAAATCTCCTTTGTGGCATCAGAGCTGACTTTCTCTTCCTCAGTCCACATTTGTAGCTGGGTGTTTGTATTAAATACAGGCCACTCACATACTGTTGGATCACTTTGGAGGCTTACAGCTTTCATGCACATGCAAGACTATAATTGGACTACTATGAACTTTTAAATTAACTGTGTTGGTTTTATTTCTGCTACTTTCTTAAGAGTTGGTAGAAGATGTGTATTCACAGTATTTGGAAATGACATTTACTGAGACTTTTTTCTTTTAAAATAACCATATAAAGGCAAGTTGCTGGAAACTTGTATAGTGACACATTTCTAGAGCACTTGACCTGCTATAATTGTGTATTAAGAAAAGTTATTATATGCTTTTACTGTTTTTTGCTTCTTTTTCTTTCATATAAATCTGAACTAAGGACTTTGGGAAAGGTTTGGTGATAATGTCTTCACCAGAAAGCAATGATATAAATGAAGAATGAAGGATTTAATACACTGTGGTTCACTTTAGGTGGCAGTTTTGAGAGGAATAGACAGTTTGACTTTTCCAAATGCTCTGCGTATGTTTTTGGTTCTTGCTGCAATGAATCATTGTTCCCTTCCAATCCTGAATGCCTGCAGTAAAAAGATCCAGGGTAAGAAAAAAATATGTTAATTAAATTTCCCTTCCTTATACCAAATTCTTCCTAATTATTGTCTCATCTCCCTATTCTGATTTCCTTTAAAACTCAGGAAACATCTTTGTTTTACAGGATATTATAGTTATGTGGAGCCATTTGACAAGCAGCAGGACAGAAAATTACTGATCAATAATAAAAGCAAATAGCTCATGTCATCTCTGCCCTTCTTAACATTATCTGCTTTACATGTTTTTCTTTACATTTTTCTGTACACAGGACTTAAGAAAAAGAATTTAATTTTAGCAAGGAAAAGAGATGTCAAATAAAATTTTGTAACAAATCTGAATTGGAAAATGACAACTTACAGGAGGGATTGGTGACTTAGTATGGTTAGTTGGTAAACTAAAGGGAAAACAGCGTTTTCTTGATTACTGGATTTAACTATTGAGTACTCCTTAATAACTAGCCTCATGCTGTAGCCCATGAAAACATAAAATGAAAGCTAATGCTTTCACCTTTCTCCATACCTTTCCAAAACATTGCCTAAGTATATGTGGTCAGTATCTGTTGATTCTTCCTTAAAAATACATAAGAATTTGTGTCTCAAAAAGCATTAAGGTAGCAAAATAGCATTCTTAATGGAAATGACCTAGAAGTGTTGAGGCTGCTTGTACACTCTTTATTTGTCCTGGTCATTCATATATATTAATTATACATCCTGGCTTCTCCCATAGGGCTTTCACCCCTCTCAGCACACAGCCAGGTGGCACACACAGAGGGAGCAGTGACTTTGTTCAGCATTTTTGTAGTGCATGCTGAAAATCAAAAATCCCGGAACAGAAGACATGCTGGGAACACAATCTTCTTGCTTATTTTGTTAATTTGTCCCCTTTTGCTGATTAATGTATTGTAGCTTGATTCTGGCTCAGTTTGGTTTCTTCTGTCTTTCAGTTTCTTAATGTGTTTTAGCTCAGTTGAGCTCTGCCTAGCCAGTCTCAGTCTTCCACAGTTTCTTAGCGTGTTTTCCCCTCCTCCATCCCTTAACTAAACTTTTCCCAAAATGTCTGACTGTCTCCAACCTACAGCTCCCATCACTTTTTATCATTTGTCCTTCTTTGATCTTCTGTTCCAGAAAATATCCATGACACTCCATTTCGGCAGCTAATTCTCGTTCTGGAAGCTTGTCACACTCTCCAGTACCGTAATGTAAAACTGTTTTCAGCATTAGCAGACTATGTTAATTCTACTGCCTACCTCTGGGACAAAAGACAGGTAAATTATTCAAGACCAAATAATTTATAGTGGTACTGATGGAGTATTTGATGCTTCCATCTTGCCTTTCTTCATGTTTGTGCTGATCTTTGGAGAACAAATTTTTATGAATGTCAATCTGATGAAGTTGATAGTTATATTTTTAAAATGCTGTTCTATTTATTGATAAGTAAAGAAACAAACGTTTTGAAAAATTTGGTTTCATTAAAAAATGTCTTCTATGAAATCAACAAGTAGGATCAATTTTTCTTGACTTAGAAAACTATCTTTTTTTTTTTTAGATTATCCTTTTTCTCTCTGCCTGCGAGATACTTGGCTTCCAGCCTAGTGAGTTGCTGGAAACTTTTGCTGAGAAGGTGACGGAAGACCCTGAATTCCTTAACTTGAAAAACCTCTTGATGGTTCTTCGAGTGTATTCACGACTCAACTATGTTCCCAGAGTCCAAAAGCATCTGTAGGTTTTCTTTCAGAGGCCTGATAATATGTTACATAGTCATTATAGAGTAATGTATGACAACAGGTATTTGGGTTTATTTGTGAAAGAGCTCATAATCTTGTTTTATATATCTGAAAGGTAAATGGCTGGGTCTTCTCACATTTTTTCTAAATATGACTTTTTTTCTCTAACTGAAAATGAAGACCTTCATTCTAGCCTGACCAAGCTACTAAATCTATTGATAGGTAGCTGTGTCCTCAAAGTAAGAATCAAACACTAATATTAGATAATACAAAATACAATTATACAAGATAATAAAGATTTCTAAGCTGTATTTTTGTTTTAAATATGTATTTTATATAGCCTTATTTGTGTATTTAGATACTTTTCTTCTGCTTTGTAAAAGGTTTTTTGAGATTCTTCATAGCTGCTTGAATAAGTGCCTGCCTCAGATCTCCAACACAGAACTGCTGAAGGCAGTGTATTCACTTGGCATCTTAGGATGTCTTCCTCACCATGCACTTGATGTGCTGCTGCAGAAGGACAGCAAGGATGAACTTATACTGCCAGGTGAAACCTTACTTTGTCATGTTCTTGTTTTAATCAGGATGTCTGCTTGGGTGTGTAATGTGTTGTAACTGTGTTAAAAGATTAGAAATTAAAGGAAACAAGCATGATTAATATTAAATTTGAAGTCCTCAAGACAAAGCTAATGTAGTGATGGTGATCTGAGTGGTCTGGGTCTGCACTAGGGAATCAGGCTTATTGTCTTGGGCCCCGTGGTGGCAACAGTTTCACAGGAGATGTGCAATTAAATGGTGAGAGGTGAAGATGGGATTTGTAGAAATGTGTAAGGGACAGGATGTTCAGGCATTTTTAAAAACATAGGAAATCTTAACCTTTGCAAACTGACTTTAATACCTGGAGTCATGAGTAAAAGTGGGATTTGGAATGCTCCAAGTTATAATAAGGTCCTTTGAATGGTTTGTAGAAGAATTTGGTTTCCACGTTACGGTTTTGTACAGCTAGTAGAGTGGAGTTTGCTATGCTAGAACAGACTATAAATGATAATAAAATGAAAAATTCTGTGGGATAATATATTGTATGTAATATCTTTTGTATCCTCTTTCAGGTGATCTTAAAGAACAAAACACAATGATGCTTCGCTGTGTGAAAACATGTATGGAACTTGACAGCCCTTCTTTCACAAAGCCTGCATTTCTGCTGACTGAGAATTTGTCCTCATTAATATCTCTTAATCTCAGAAAAGCTAAGGAGGCACTGATAGAACTTCTGGGAGATGAGAACATGTTTCTGCAAAATGTTCGGCTGCCCTACAAATACCATATTGGTATGAAGCTATATTACTGTCATATTATTGTTAATATGGATTTATAACCCCCAAAGTAATAAGATGATAATAAATATAATAAATTTGCATAGGGTGCAAGTGATTAAAAGTTAAACACTTTGAAGATACAGTCTTTTAACAAATTATGTCATTGATTGGTGAATCTACTTTTTATGATGCTTTTGTTAAGTTTTTAAGTCTTTACTAAAACGTTTATGATTTCTCTTCTTTACAAAACTGCTTTGGCATTTTTTAAGGCATCAGCAAGCAGATGTTAATTGTACATAAATCCAATGTGGCCAACTTTGAGAGAGTTGACCTGTTGGTACCAAATCTTGTTAGAAACAAAGCTAAATAGCAGCTGCCCTTTGTTGTCTTTTCTTCTCTTTTGTTCTCTTGTTTCTTCTCTGAAGTTCTTGGCTAAGATTTAGGCTCTACTTCCATTTATGAAATGGGATATCACCTTATTTTGGTTTCTCTTATGTTTTGATATTGCCTTTTGCCAGCCACCCAGTTTACCAGTTTTTCTGTACTAGTAATAATTTTATTCCTAAGTATTTCTAATGAGGAATTGGATTGCTGGAAAATCCGAGTAGGCATGACAGACTGCAATCAAGAGTAGTTTCTTTAAATAATGATTTCACTCCATAAACTTAAATCTGCAGTTTCCAGAAACAAATTTATTTCTTCTTGAGATGGGCAAGCTGTAACTTTATATTCATTGCAGGGAGGGAAAAGCTATCAGTAATAATTCAATTATTAGAGAACAGCCATTAGAAACAGACCAGTGATGGTGTCTATTAACTTTTACAAATGAGCTGTTCATTTGAAAACAGTTTGAACAATTAATGGGTTCAAATGAGAACATTAATTTTAACCTCTTGCAGAGTTAAATGTTTTGTTTTATTTTCAGATTTTGAAATCAGAATGGATTCAGACAGAAAGAAAGTGCTCCCCATTACTGCAACAGATGATCATCTTGACTCATGTGTTCAGAGGTGTCTTTTTTTGACTGTATATTTTTTCTAGCAGGCTAGTTTTATTTGCATGTATCTCATCCAGTTACTCCTTTGGTTCGCTGATTTGCAGAAGCAAAGTAGATAACTCAGTTGTTATTTGTGCTCACTGGAATATGCAGAAGTTACCATGCCAGTGCAGAGCAAGAATCCATCCAGCTCAATACCTTCTTCTAACAGAGGCTAACACTTAAATTTCAAAGAAAGAGGCAGGAAACATCACAGTGACAGTGATCTGATACTCTTGTAATGAATGCAGGTAGCAATTTTTAAAAAAGTATTTGTCCGATTCAGTTATTCTCTCAAGTCTCAAAAATTTGCATCTCAGTGGTGTGTTATGGCAGTTAATTCAGCTACTGAAATACAATTTGAATAAAAAGGATCATGTCCACATTTTAGGTGATTAACTTAATCTTGTGTAGAAGAATGACCTCTCAGTAACTGAAGCAGGACATATATCATTTAAGTAATGCTGAAGTAGAATTGGGTAATACTTAACATTTGTATGCTAGATCACTGCACAGCAATGCATTTTGTACAGTTTGCTTTTTGATAAAAGGAGAGCCAGTGAATTGTATTACAGAAACTCAGTGTTCCAAGGCATTCAGCTTTCCTCACCCTTCCAAATAGGTTTTTGTGGCAGGAAGTGACTGATTCTGAATATCATTAGCAAAGGATCAAAGTAAATGCAGGATCTGTCAAATTAATGGAGAATGTTGAATGATCTATTTCCTTCTCATTGTGGGAGAAATGGAAACGTAAGTTCCTAATTCTGCTGTAGGTATTTGGGTAGATGCTGGTACTTGTGTGAAGCTCTTGGAAGAAAAGAGTCTAAATTACTTAAACCTGAAGAAGGAAGAGGATAATGAAATTTGTGCGGTCCTCATATTTTTGCCTACCAGAAAGAGACATGTATATTCTTCAGTGCTAATGGACATCATTGAATCCTTGTCTTATAAGTGATTATTCTGCATTTGTACAGTGAAGTACTCTTCTTGGTTGCAGGTTGGCTTTTCTGTTTGCTCCTATGTCTGCCTTCTGTCTGGGTACAACCCACCCCCAGGGGAGACTGGCAATGAAGCAGCGGCATCTAAACAAACTGGGCTATCGTGTGATTCTGGTAAGATGAGTCCTGTTACTGCCTCTGTTTCCATCCTTTAGCAGCACAGTGATGAGTGTGTTTGGTAGATCAGGCCCTGTTCTACAAAGCATGGAGGTTCACCTGGAATGGTGGGCTTTCTCCAGGGTGATAATTGTGTATCATTTCTAGTTGGAGGATAGTGGTGCTGTCACTGGGAAAAATGAGAGAGGAACTCTAAAAGACAAGCTACTACTTACCATTATCAGTAAATAAATAGCTGAGGGAAAAAAATCAAGCCATGAATTGCTTTGTACCTGAGAAACCTTGTGTGTCTTTGGCTTAGTTCCCTGATTTTTATAGACTAAATGATTTAAGTGAACTTGTTTTCAGAATACAACAACTTCCTGTGGCCTTGTCATCACTGACCACTTGGTTTGTAGGACAGAGTAGTTTAGACCATAGAAATAATGTACCTTTTCCTTTTACTTTCTTACAGATCGAGAACAGGAAGTTTCAGGAGATGACATATGAAGATGCAGTTGAATTTTTGAAAGGAAAAATTTATTCAGAAGATGCTTTCTCTTTACCTGAAGCAACTGTACAGGATAATAATTAAAATAAATTATTAGTTTTGGGTCTCCTGATTTCTCTTTTTCCTGTGTGATTACTGTAAGGATTTTAACAGAAGAGAGAAATAGTTTTATACACAACTGCCTGCTCCACTGTATTACAGAGTAAGAAAAGTTTGTGAAATGAACACTGCCTGCTGATAATGGGGGCTTTTCTTTTATGAAGTAGGAGCAGATTTTCTTTAGTGGAAGGTAATAATTTATCCAAGCACCCTTGTATCTATTGCTGTTACAATGTCTTAATTTAATCTGTACTTTGCTTCCTCTCCTGCGTGCCCCTAGTCCGATTTCTCTCTTCTCTTGAGCTGGGCCGGGGAAAAGATGTAACTGTTTCAAGTGCTGTTGGAACCTAGCCTACAACTGGGCACTAGAAGGATTTCTCCCAAATATGTAGTTCTTTATGCAGAACTATATCTGGTAAATCAGTAAATAACTAAGCCCAAGTGGTATATTAAAAGACCCAGTTATGTGGAAAGTTTCTGAAAAAATCAGTCTCGCTCAGTTTTCCAAAGTTTAGGCCAGTAATGGTTCTGTTGGCTGTGTGCTTTTTCTTCTGAACCCTTTGCTGCACTGCTGCTGTAATAGATTTTGATGCTTCTCTTGACAAGAACACAGATCTGCTGTGTCTTTATAAGGTGACTCCTGCTCTCTGTTTCTGATATAATTAGCTCCACAACTATTCAAAGAGGTGGTGAAATACTTGGATTTCTTCATTACACCCTGTGATGCATCTCTGCTGACCTGTTATGTAGTGGTGGAATTGATTATGTTGGCAGAGTTCTAGAACTGCAAAGCAGCTTTGGACCTTTGACAGGAAGGAGCAGAGAGAACTGATAAATCTTTTCTGTTCTTGGTAACATGTAACTGATAAAACACATTTTGTTCTGCTGGAGATGCTCAAATTGCCAACGACAGCTTGCTTGTTTCTGTGGTGTAATCAGATCTTCACTCACAATTTTACTGTAGCACAGTCACAGGTCCATGGGCATGAAGGGAAACAGGGAAACAGCAATACTTTCTACAGTGACTGTGTGCTACCTAACCGTGGTGCCCTTGCTTCACTTGCTAAGCTACAAGCACTGTTCTTTGTCTTTCTGAAGTAGCACGGACACATGGTTAAGGTACTACAATGATGACATAAAAGGTATTACAGTAATGAGATAAAGTGGAAAGAAACAATATGCTTAGAAAAATTCACTGCCCAACTTTTTGTGGAACATGTAGATAAAATATGGTGCGTATTTATGAAGGAAGCAGAGCAACCAAATCAGCATGGTCACCTCTCTGGCATAAAAAGCAGAGAGCAGCAGCATTTCAGTCTCTGAAGTGCAGTACATGCAGAAAAACAGATTTGAGGCAATTGTAAAAAACAGCCAGAGCAGAGGTCATCTGCTTGACTTGATGAAAAGTTTTTTATGCTCTCTTTTTGGCTCTTCTACTTTAAGGAAGCATTGTCTGTGAAGCAGGCTGGTCAGTGCCATTCTGTTGTTCTGAGCTGGATTCATGGTCCCAGCCTGCACTGGAGGATGTCTGATATACTCTGTCCTGGAGGGCCAGATAGCACACAGAGCTGTGTTTGAGAAACTACTCGGTGCTGTTCAAGCTGGAAACCTGCAAGCCAAGTGGTGTCAGCTGTGGCTCTTGCCTGGGCTGGGGAGCTGCTTCCTTCAGCTGCTCTGAGCTTTTCAGTCAGGTCCTCAGTCACAGGTATGTAAATTCAGGGACAGAACACTGGCAGGGGTGCCAGCAGCCTCGGCAGAATTAGCCACCAGTGGGCACAAAATGCCATGGCATGTTGTTAAATTAGCTAATCACAATGCATTCTTTCTTAAATGCCCTGTGAGTAGGTAGAAACTTGTACAAGCAGTGTGGAAGTGTAGTAGCCTGCCATAAGAATCACCTTGCTTACTAAAGTTTCTTGCTCTATGCTCTCTCAATAATTTATGTCATTTCTATGTCATCTACACTGATTCAGAGTTCCAAGCAGTATGTAGCTGCTGCCAGAGACTTCAGAGTTGTGGGTTTCTTGGATCTTTACATATGCTAAAAAGCTGGCCTGCTGAAAATAAACCCAGGTTTTTCAGGTGTCCAATTCCTGTAGTAAGGAAGATCTAATCCCCTGTTCTGTGCATTACAATCTATATTTAGACTACTATTCTCCTCTCCTGAGTCAATATTAAAATTAGTGGGAGACTCACAATGAATATCAACAGTAATTATTTTGTGTCTGTAATTATAGGGTTTGTCACTGCATGGAGTGCTTGGTGTGAAAGGTGCAAAATCCCCTTTTTAACCCAAACAGGTACAAAATAGATGATTTTAGCTGACCTGCCAGTGAGGCTGACTGGAGATGTAAGCTGCATCTTTTTCTACCATTTTCACAGTCTGCCTGCAGATTTGGGAACGTGTGTTTCTGACCTTTATTCACACTTGGAACACTTCATAAGTGCAGTGGCTGGAAGTTGTTTCTCAATGAGGAGTGAGAAAAAGAAAGCTGTATATGGCTTCATTTCATACAGCCCATGGATGTATCTTATTAATGGATGGAACTCAGACATTTGCTGTGATGTTTGACTGAACAAAGGTACTTCAAGGGTGTATTGAATCTGTAGCAAGCCAAGGTTCTCAACTCCATGTGAAATTAAAATAGGTAATTCATTAAGTAAATTAATTGCTGAAGCAGGGGAGGATTTTCAATGAATTGAAGGCTTGTTAAAGAAAGTATAGGGCTTAGAGTAATTATATATCTATGACTTAAAGACTCAGCTGCACAAAGCAACCATCTATTTGACCAGACTCCTGTAGGAGGGCACTATACTTTATTCCTGGGCCACAAAGAAGTCAGGAAAGTAGAAGCATATCTTTCCTTCATTCTGAGCTATGAAATACTGGACTTCAGTATTTGTCCTGCCAATCTCAAAGAAACAAATACTGCCTTTTATGAGTCCTGGTTTTCACATGTTCCTTGCTGTTAGACATTATTTCATTCATAAATCTTGTCTTATTACAAAAACAGTAAAATGCCATGAGAAAGCTGGATTATCTGGTAATTTTTCCTTGAGAATAATGCATATACTCTTCATCCTGTGGAATCTCCACATCACCAGAAGGCTATACATACAAAAGTGTGACAAGGTTATACCATTGTCATATATCATGCAATCAAAAAGAAAACATTGAGAGAAGGATTTACAAATGTAAGTTATATAGCAAATTTCACAGGCTCGAGGATCCATCTTAAGCATTGCAGGATATGTGAACAAATCTAAAATGAAAGCAAGAAACAGGCAGAAGATGTGGGCTGGAAGGGTCAAGAAGGTTCTTGTATTAACAGAAAATAACGTGGTATCAATTGAGTGAAAATGAAAAAAATTTTGAGAAGTAACGAGAAATGAGAACAGTGAGTGTTTGGAGAAACAAATTTTCTCCATAAACAGCTGGATTTGCAGACCCTGATGATCTGCAGTTCTCTCCTGCTTGTATTTCCTTATGTTTAAAACTACTTTTGAACCTTAACTCCAACCTTTTCAGGGTATGAAATATTCTGGCCACTCATTTCACAAGAGACATACAGGAACTCTCTTTAAAATTTCCACCTTGGTCTCAAAATGATACAGATATTCATAAATGACTGGGAAAGAGGGACTAAAAGTTCATTGCAAGAGTGTGATTTTTGTTAAGAAATCAGAATGTAAATAAACTGCATATTGATTTAAAGACTGTTTCTCTGGTATTGCAACTGTTTCTGCATGGACAAGAGGTTGAGTAATGGTTTGTATGCAGAGAACTAGAGATGTGGCTCTGGTTAATTGGTAAAGTGAAGAAAATACTAAGACTTCCCTCTAATTGGCTTTCCCCCCCCTCCCTCTGGTCATTGCAGTAAGTACTGTTGTATATTGCCATTTGTTAATGTTGAGTTATTCTCTTTGCACACAAATATCAGTGCATGTAAGCTTGCATGAATGAGGTTCCAGTTTCAATCTCTCTTCACTGGCACTAGAATATTGGAATTAAAATAGAATTGCAGGTGTTTTGCAGAGCTCAAAAAAGGTGGAAAATTCACTCCTAGGTGAAATATGCTGAAATTAGTTATTTCAGAACAAAACCAGAGACATAGCTATCTGATAGTTGTGACATGCATAGTTTTAAAGGGACTATGGTACTTAAGCTTAGGTTTTACTGAACATGTAAACCTTGTGGTATTATGTTTTTCTTGCTAGTAACCACAGTAGTTTTAGTAGTTTTGCACTGTTCATCTCTTTTAACTGATGCAAATATAATGGAATTCTGAACTATGTTTGAAGTCAATCCTTCTAGCTGTAGCAGCTTTTCTCCCCTTTTTCAATATTTCTGAGCAGCAATGGTATAAAGTGAAAGCATATGAATGTGGTGGCAACTGTAAATAGCCACCCAGAAACAAGAAGAAGGAGAATTTGTATTTGTCTGCAGCAAAGGTCCTTGAGTCCACAGATAGATAACCTGTGAGCTTTCTGTTTCATCCTGTTTCCTCTCTCCAAAAATGCTGAGTACTCCAGTAACATGGAGTTAACATTGGTAACATTGTTGCCATGGCACCTATTAAAACCCAGATAAGCTCTTGCTTTATGAAGCAAAATGAATTTTTTTTTATAAACAAGAGAATTTATTTTTACTTTTCACTGCTATAGGTAAGAGACTCTATCCATGCCTACAGACAGGGGCATTTTTTACTGAACATTCCTGATTCTTGAGTAGGATTCTTATCACTTCAGTCCACAAAGGGCACTTCCTAAATCTTCTGTATTTCCCCCTTTGATTTTCACGGTACAGATTCTGCTGCACATAAGATGTCACCTATGCCCGACCACAGTTTAGAAAGGTGGGGAAGTATGTGGGGACGCTGGGGAAAGGGGGAGTGGCTCCTCAGCTGGTTTAGATTAACGTCAGGGCACTACAGCAGATACACACCAGCTGAGGCACTGGCTCTACAACTCCAAAGCAAAAAATTTCAAGTGTTAAGTGAGCAGGGTTTTCTGGTTCTGCAGCAGGGAGCAGCTGGTGAATTGGCCTCTGACTGCACCGAGGCTGGTGTAAATAGCAACAATTGTCACTGAAGCCTTGATTTGTGCTGACACAGATGAGATGCGAGTCAGGAAATATACAATGGCCTCTTGTGGAGGAGCCCACATTTGAAATGCCATTCCCATAATAAAAGACTGTTTAATCTTTAAAAATATATATATTTGAAGACCAGTACTGGGTGAGCATTAGCCCTTTGTGATCATTCAGCTTTATCAGAACAACAGGCAGTTCCTTGACATACAGAATTCTCCAGAAGAAACCTACACCCCTTGCACACTATATTGTATGGGGCAAAAAGAGTGCAAAGATGATGCATTTGTATTTCTTTAGAATATGTTTTGTTGTGCCAATGAATGATTTGTCCCAGGAACATGCTAACTTCTAAATTAATTTTCAACCTGGGTCACTTCTGTATAAATGTAAGGAACGTGCTGGAGATATGAGAAGTAAAGCAGACAAAAGAAATATGTGTGTGCATGTGTGTTTGCAGATTTGCTCTGAATCAGTCAGTGCCCAAGGAGCAGTACAAAATGGTGAATGCCTCACTGATGTCAGCAAGAAGACTTTCTTCTCAGAAGGTAGTACAGAGGAGGATGAAGGTGGGGTCGATTTCTGCTGATGCAAAATAAAAAAAGAACTTTCTGAAATTTCCACTGTAGGTTTGATATTCATTTGCTGAACCTAATGACTCAGTATTTGAAGGGGGGAAAAAGAGAACAATGAAGGTATCAAAACCACTGTCTCTGAACAGAGATAAAATGATCTGACACTAAGGTAGTAGTCAGAGACATGGAGAATCTGACTTCAGCTCCCTGCTTGCCACTGCTTATCTGCCTTCTCACAGGAGAGTCACTGAGAAGGTTCTCAGGGCACACCCAGATTCCTGGTGAGTGAATCTCGTTAGTGCCTGACTCCAAGGAACGCCTTGCTTGGCAGCAGAGGCACAGTTCCAGCAGGCAGGTGTCTGTGCTCCCTGTCTGTGCTGTGGGGACACCCCCATGTTGAGTTGCTTGGATTTATAAGCTCTCCCAGGCAGAGTTGGCTGATGTTTCAGATCCACTCCTTGTACAAAGAGTAGGAGCAGTTCAGACACGAGAGTGGAGAAAGTCTTGTCTGCCTTTGCTTGTGACTAATGCAAGCCATGTCACCAGCCTCACTGCAAACCTGCCCAGCCATGGCACACAACAAGCGCTTCAAAGCTACACTACCCAGTCCCTTACTCAGACACTATTAGCACAATTATTTTTAACAAAATCACACACCAAAATACAAGCTGTTTCTGTGGCATGTCACACAGGTACCTACACATAACACTTCAAACCTGGCTTACAAATTCTTTAAGGCTCATTTGCAAAAATACACTGACTGTAAGTTATGCAGAATGGACTCATTTGGCTCAGGCAAGATCCACTTTGAGATCTTCTGTCAGGTACTACTGACCTCATTAATGATCTCTGAGATTCTTCAAGGACACCATAAGCATTTTTAACAGTTTCTTGCATTGGCTGAGGGGTCAGGAGCACTACTCCCCTTGCATGGCCACACATACATAGCTACATGCACGCAAACAATACATTTACACTCAGCAGTGCTGGCATTGCACACAAAGCTCAGTGTGTGTGTCATTGTTGATAGCTGAAGGACAAAGGTTAATATGAACATGTTTTATAGCTGCAAAAGCTAATTACTTACTATACAGTGTATATTGTCTGTGTTTAAGAAATCATATGCAAGCATTCACATCTAATCATAAAGTATTTGAGTGCTTGTAATAGAACTCATTAAAAATAATCTTGGCTATTCTAGGATACAGTGCAGTAAGCTTGTTTTTTAATCATTAAGCAATAAAGGAGACTTATATGCTGTCCTTTACAGTTCTGCTAGTAGGAATAATATAATACTAATTTATTTACATACAAAAGTAATTATTTTATTTAAAAAAACAAGCCAGATTTTTAACATTACATGACATCTTCTTTTTAAAAGCCTAATTAAAACAAACAATGCATTACTTTGACACCTAAAGCTTTACAAGAAGTTTTGTGTCTTCACAAAATAAAGGATTCTTGCCTAATTCTTGCCCACTCAGAACATCAGCACAGGATCAAACACTTCTGCAAATTCTTTCCCCCTAGAGCAATACCTTTGAAATCATGAGTTCTAATCATGTCATCAGAAGGTATTCTTGTAAAGGAAAGTTTTCTGGACTGGAGAAGGTGAGTTAAAAAAAACAACTTCTTTTTCTGACAGTGGATTCAAGCACATTAAAATTTATGAACAAATCGAATCTTTGATCAAACTACAAGAGCAATATTCTGCAGCCAGCCTTGTATGTGTGGACTTGACGTTCATCAATTTACCATTGCATCTGAAATACACTGCTAATAGTTTTTGATTTAAATTGCCTGATCCTTATGCAGAATAATTTCCCATTGGAATTCTGTTTACCGAAGGATGGTAGGATTTTGTGCACAACTCCTTGTAAACATGATCAGCCTTAACCCCTAGAAGCAGAACTAAAAGAGTTTCTTACCTTTGAATAACATGTGGTAAATATCTTAAATTCAGACTGTACATTAATATTAATATTTTGCTGTCTAAAGGATGAAGTAAAAATAACCATTCAGGCCACCTGTTGTTAAAGAAAGACAATTCAGTACCAATATTTTTCTTTCTTGGTTAAAGAAAATGGTGTCTGAGGAAGCTGCTCTGCCAGGCTAATTAGACCAATACAGGTTTTGCCAGCTTGGTTTCATCCACTCCCATAAGGAGCTGCTTGCTGAATGGGTACTTGGAGCTCCTCTCTGACAGGAAAGCTGTCTAAAAGCTGCATCACAGGGCTTGTGGAGAAAAGGCAGGTGTTATTTCCCACACAGACACCACACAGTGGTTTTTACAGTTGTGCTCAAATATGTGAGTATGCATGTATATAAATGCTGTAAAATCTATTGAGACATCTTTGAAAGTGTCTGTAAATGTGTATTTCTTGAAATTGCTAGATCATGTACCAATAGTCAAATTAGTTCCACTAAGATAAAGCTTATGTATCCTGTATCGCTTGATGATCTGCAGGACATTTAAGGCTGGCTTAATGGAACTAATTTTCAGGTTTGCTAGTAATGTCATTCTAATCTAGTGTATGTTGGCTGGAATTCTTCCTGGTTAGTGATTATTTTAAAGTCACAAATGTAAGGTTAATGGGGTGTTTTCAGTGTAATATCAGAGACAGAGAGGGAACAAGGAAATGTTAGCAAGATGACTCTAGAACAAAATTGTTGTCATTCAGCATAGTTTCCAGTATATTCCCATTTATGCTAAGATTGTTGCTGGAATTAATGAGGTTTGAGAACACTTAGCACCATCAAATCAAAACAGAGTCCAGAGACTTTCAGTAAAACTGTTCTATAATAGAGCTATGGAAGTTGAAATCTTGGAATAGTGAGGGGAACAATAACTCACACTGCAGATCACACAACATATTGCTGAATACACAAAAGCTACAGAATTAAGGCCATATATATGCTTTTTTATTTATTTTATCTTGTAGAATGAATTAGAATGTTTTGAACGTTGTTCCCATAAAACCAGAAATCTTTTTGTACTCATAGAAAAGGACAGCACCTATAGAATATTCTATCTCCTCTGACAAGGCAATGGGAAACAGAACTGTCAATTCATTGTGTGCTTCCCCCTCGTAAAATTAGTGATAACCAGAGGATATTTTAGTAAAACAGCCAAACTATCTACCCCCATCTTCAGTGGAGCACAAGACTAGGATTTAAGCACATTAGTCTGCTACTGTTTTGACCCTACTGAGTGATGATTCTGTTTTGGACACATACAGTGAGTTTTCTGCAGCAATGAGAGAGAGAAGGAAATTTACAGGAGGATGTTTTTCTCTGAATCCAAATGATAATTTAAAAAATGTTGATCATGTTGAATTCCATCCAGTTTAGTTAGGTTTTTAGTTCAGTGTGGGATTTAGCTGTGAAGTGGGAAAGCTTAGCATGATGATCTGACATTTGTGGAGACACACAAGTGTGTACATTTTGTTGTCTTTTTAACAAGCTCTTTGTCCTTGAAAGTAACGTGCAGCTCAGTAGGGAATCTGGGTGCAGGCAGCTACCAGGATCAAGCTCACTGTTACATGATAGTTGTTTAAAACATGTGGTATGCTTCAGTATGCAATCTTTAAACAAAACAGTTCTAGCTTGTGGCTGTTGCTACACAGACTGTATGCAGATAAGTCACAAATAGCTGAGCATATGTGTGGTGCAAGGTTAAAACAATAACAAGCAGGTCGAATCATTCAAACACTGGAAATCACTTTGACTCCAGGCCAAAAGCTTAGCTGGAGATGATATCAGTATGGGATAAAAAGAGGATAAACTAACAGGCTTAGCAGCCAGCTTGTTGAAGTCAGCATATAGTATCTATACTTCCAGCAGTAGAGCAGATGGTCATATATTTAAGGAAGCACCAGACAGGGAGGCAGGAGATCTGAATTCTATTCCTGGCTCTGCAGTAATGTTCCTATGTCACCTTGGGGAGTCACTTTTTCCCCTTTTTTTCTTAATCTTTTAAGTAATATTTGCTTGTCTAACAGGACAGTTGAGAGACTAAACTGATGCCGAAAAAAATGCTCTGAAGCTCTGAGGAGAATGTATGGAAGACATGCAAAGTAAACTTGTTTGTTAAAAAGGACACCACATGTTTTCATGTGGCATGTTTGTGCCACATATTTACAACCTTTCCTCTCCCCAGAAAGTCCCATGCCTTTTTGTGCACCATTTTCAAGGAGGGAATAAATGGATTAAGCTGCCTTGCACATTTGCTAGAAAGATAAGCAGCTGCCAGGACAAACCTGACCAAAGAACAGACTTTATTACTGAGAGACGCATTATTTATGCTCAAGAGGGCAATAGGCTTGTTGAAGTTAACTGTTCATCCCAAGATACTGTTTTGCATTGGTGGCAGAATAATGTCTCTAATGGTTTTTATTCTGAATTCAGAAGTGCTGTTTGCAAGCTGAACATAAGTAGAAAATGAAGTATTGTGTTTTATGAACAAATCTTGTGCTGAAATCCCCCAAATAAGTCCATTTCTTAAATCGGAGAATCATCCCTGGTTATTTGCACAGGGCTTTCATCTAAAGCCCATTAAAGTCAAGTAGACTTCAAAAGAATCCGAATCAAAGACCTAGCATGCAACTGTCATGTCTTCTGAATTCTATACCCATTAAACAAAATGTCTCTATCTGTCTATCTATCTATCTATCTATCTATCTATCTATCTATCTATCTATCTATCTATCTATCTATCTATCTATCTATTTTCATAATTATTTGGCATCATAGGAGCGATATTTTCACCGCAGAATAAACAGCTCCTGCTTTCAACATGAAGGCGGAAGCTTTGGGCTGGAGTTGAGTTTTAGCACTTTCTGTAATTTGCTCAGTTTCTCTTTATGCCTCCTTTTTTTAATGTTTTTTTGTTGCTAGATTCTCAGTCCCTGTCAAGGGACTGAACTCCAGTTCAAAGCCAAGTCTGTTAAAAGGCTACAGACAACACTGCAGAAGTCTTAAAAACAGTCTGCCTTTTAGCAGTGGTGGAGACAAAGGAAACAAAAGCAAAGGTTATCTGAGATGTCCTGAGTTAATATGAAGTTCCAACGTGAATTTGTTTTGCTGATTCCTCACAAATGCAGCTGATTTTAATCCTGTAAATTTGACTTCTTTCAGCTTTTCTGGAAGTCATTGTGGGTTGGATATCTAAATGGAGAGAAATAGAAAGCATTTTCAGGCCCAGGCTGTTGAGAAGGTTGCAATAAACCAGAAAGGGTCTGGTGCTGTTTATGAAGAAGAGCATATTCTTCTCTTGCCTGCAGCCTGAATTTGTGAGAACACACTTTTGAGCTAAGCTGTTCCTCTTTTATACTGGGACAGTTCTGCTGCCTGTTTCCTTGATAACAGCCTTCCTAAAAATGTAAGAGGACTCCATACTTTGATTAGAAGAATCTATGAATATCCCACAATTACAGCATGGTATCATGTCCATTACATATGTACACAAACTGACTTACTGGCGTCTCTGCACCCCAAATCCATGCAGTTTTCTTCATTAAATCACCACCTCATCCAAAAGAGAGGATGAGGGAAAAGAATTCTTTCTGAAGAACTGTGCTGTATGTCTAACCACAGTCTACAAATGTTTACTCTTGCTATGTGAACTAAACAAGAAATTAAATATTTCAGATAGTAATCAGCCCATTTTTTTTCATGTATAACAAAAGCACTCTTTATGACAGTGTAGAGTTGTCAGTCTGTGGCCAGAGACTGATCTGGACCAATTAAGAGTGGTTTAGATTGAGACTCTGATGCCCCAATATTTCCCTTTTACAGGAGTGTTGGTTATTCTTTCATGTCCTCTTTTAAATTAGGTAAGTGATAGAATTGCACTTCAGAGGTCACAGAAGAGCTCCATAAAGGCACAAACACAAAAAGAAAGAGAGCACGAATGGAGCTTGTTTTACTACTGTTTTTCTTCTCTTCCCTATCTCTACGATTTTTATAAGCTAATTATCATGAGCTGCAATAGATCATGCAGGTAACACTTTCTCTAAACTACCAATTTTGTCACAAAACATTTTCAAAGATAGGAAGGTGATATGAAGAAAAATGTTCTTAGTTCTTACAAGAAGTGTTTCAAGTTAAGAATGTTGCTAATTGTGTTTGTGTTTTGGGGTGTGGAAGAAATCTTTAAGAATTAAGAAAAAGTAGAACTATTTGCAAGTGAAGTTAATGATTCATCAAGGGCAGGTTGCCTTCCAGGATAGGTCTAGTTGTATATCATCATTGTACAAATCATGTGTTCAGTCCAGATCTATCCTCCTCCTCTTTAGTCCTGCACTGTCAGTGCTGGCTTCTTCGCACAAAGATGTGGCTTTCTCTTGGGATCATCTTTTCTCTGGGGATACTAATTCCTGGAAAATTCGGCTTGAAATTGCAATATGACAGGTGAGTGTGAAGAATTTCATGAAGAATTGTGCATGCAGTGAGAGTCCCAGAAACTGAGTAAGAATAATAATAACAATTATGAGCTGAAAAAGTGGACACAGGGTTACTAAGTTGTAAGCTTTGTAAGATTGGGAAAGAAAACATGAAGATGGGAAATGAAGATTGAGAGAATCAAATCCAAGCTAATGAAGATATAGCTCCAGCAGTAGGAGCCACAGAATGGACCTCAAATGCATCTCAGGATGCTCTGTTTCCATTAGTTGAAATTCATTTGGCTTAGCCTCTTTCATAATGAACTCTGAAACCGGATGCTGCAGGAGTAAAATGCCTTTTCTGAGTATAAAGCAAGGGATATGACTGAGCAAAATTATATCTATCAATAAAAGACAGATTAGGTTATGCAAAAAAGATAGTGCAGCCCTGTTGGAAATCTGTAACAATTACAAAAAGAAAGCTAAAGGAGTTATTCCAGGTAATCTTCACTCCAAGGTGTTCAGAGAATGAAGTCATCACATGTTTTTATTATTGATTAATGTTTTGAAAAATATGAAATCTCCAGTTTTGCTTGACTTTCCATTCTCAGTTCCACTTCAGAAAAGAAGTGATGAAAAGTTATGCTGTTTGCCTACCTAAACTGTTTTTGTTTCATTCACCCTCAGCTTTCAAGGAATGACAGGTAACTCCCACTGTGCCAGCTGGGATTCGCAGGGTGGGCATGAGCATAGTGCAGAGGCCACCTATCCACATATAAGTTTATACATGGAGTTTTCTAAAAGAAACAGAGAAAATAGTCCAGTGCTGAATGCCTCTAGACAAATTATATCCCCAGAATATAGTCATTAAAAGGACAGAAAACCAAGCAATACCTACAGCAAGTAAGTTCCCTGATAATGTACCCAATTTAGCAGCTCTCCTGGAAAATCTCCTAGCAGAGCATACAGAGTCACTACTTAAAATGTGTTATATCCTTGGATAACATTTCCTCTTTAGATTTGTACCAGAAATGCAGTTAGAGCCTGATTTCAGTGAATAGAATTCAACAGATCCCTGCTAATGTCTTGTTCATTTTTGCTTCTAATTATTGTCCAGAATTGAACCTGTTGAGAACTTGCATGGAATTTAAAAACAGGTATTGAATGGTCAGTGTGACTTTGGGTGGGCAGCACCTGCACAAAGACAAAATTATTAATAAAACCCATTTTCATTGTCCTCTGCTCTGTTTAACAATGAAATGAAATATCCAATCTATGAGCATCCGAGGACACAAGCTTGTGCTGAGAACAGTCCTCTAATTTGTTAAGAAAGCTTAACCATAGAATTTTAAAAACTATAGTTCTCATGGGGTCACATGGGCTGACTTTGCACTTCTCCACTGAGAAACTTAGTCCATAATCATAAACAAATGTATGCTTTCTAATCTTAGTTTATTATTAAAAATGGTTTGTCTCCACACTGGCTATTGTGAAAGGTTTATCAGTAAATAAGAGCTGGCCATCTGGCAGCAATCTGACTGTCTGGAATTTCTCTGATTTGGTGTAATTAAGACATAATGTCAATGAGGGTAGAAAGATATTACAGGATATTGTTTCCCTTCCTGATAGAAAAAGAACAAAGCACGCCAAGGCATTTAGAGAGAATAAACTCTGAACTGCAGCTGAGATGTTTATTCTGCTAGCAAAGATGTTTATCCTGCATCTACAAGGTTTATTACAAAGATATCATGACTGTTGTACCAATCTGTACAACATGACTGTTGTAGCATTGCTGTGAGCAAATGAAAATGTAATCATTTTGCCCCATAGATATGGGGCTATCAGCATCTCATAAACCAATAGTAAACTGCCTGTTTTACCTATCCAATTCTCAGACAACAAAGGTGATATTTTCAAGAGAGATTTGAAAAAAAAACCAGAATCCCCCTATTTCTGTGGGGATAAAGCATATGAATAATGAATTCTATCTGTATGTATATTAAGCTGATAATTGTACATTCCTGCATGGAAGCACAAAAGATGGCAATTGCAGTTCAGACGATGAGAGCATATAATATTGATGACTATAATGACCATGGCTTGCTTTTGCAACAAGAATTTCTGTTACAAAAGCTTTAAAATGTAAAATGTTCATTTTTTGTTCTTGTCCTGTAAAGACTCCATTGGAGTCACTAAAAGAGACTGTGAAGCAGTAGTGTTTGGTTGCTAGCAAATAGGAGAGTTTCTAGTGTTCCCCGTTCTATCTCAGCAGTAGAGAATAACAGGTCTCTCACCTTTGAGTAATGCAATGTAGTCATCAACATCCACTCTGAAACCCTTTCATTAGAAACCTCACACTTGCTGTCAATCCTGAAAAGCTGATCTAAATCAACACTGAAAAACAATTAAAAAAAACCCACAAGGGCCTGATTTGCTTTTTTTGCATTTCCATTCATTTTAATTTGCTCTTTGTAAAATTTAAATATTTTCATCAGATTAAGCCTGTAGTAAATGAAAGTTTCGTGGGATCTCATGAAAATATATACTAAGACACGGGATTTTGTGTGTCTTTCCTAGAAATATAAAATGATGGATTCTGCACAAGAAGTTTTAATTTCATGTGAATTGAGTGAGAATATGCAGTTCTGGAGAGCATGATATTCACTATTTTGGGATAAATTGGCTATTCCCATGACAGTTTATGGACGTCTCAGGTTCTTGGCAGTGTTCATTTATCAAGACTATCAAAATTTCTGCATGCTGAAATAGACCAGCCAAGCACAAAGTTAACCTGGAATAATTGAATAAATCCCAAATGTGAGAGAAAAAAAAAAGTGCCATTTTATCAAATAAACAGTTTATCAAGTATTACCAATGCCCTCATTTTGGCCCTGGTCCTGCAAAGGCAGAAACACATATTAGGGCTCATGCAAGCCATTGGCTTCTGTGAAGCTGGTATGGTGAATAAAGGACCACCACTGGCAAGGAAGCAGAGTGGCTAATGCTCTAGCAACAGAAAAGTCACATCACTTAGTCCTTAGCAGCCAAAACATTCCACAAATTCTTAATTCAGAGGTGTTTTTGTTGGAAGAGCACTGTTACATGCGCTGTCTTCCTTCTACATAACAAAATATCTCCTTCTGACTTATGAAATCAAGGGTACTTTAACAGATGTTAAAACTGATCTTGTTTCTCTACTGAATTTCCAGGGATCAGGTTTTGCATATTGTGCCAGAAACATTTCAGCAAGTCCAGCATCTTCGGCTTCTTTGCAATACTTTAATGGTAAGTAAAAATTACCACATGTGCCCAAAGAGCAGAGTGGGGTCTTGGGCTGTAAAGCAGATATGCATGTAGATTTGAACAGGAATGAAGGTTAAAGTAAACTAGAAAAAGCTTTATCTAATATTTTTTTTCTATGTCTTAGTGTAGTGTAGTGTGGGATTGCCCTTCTACTACCTGAAGGAATTAATGTGAAGAAGTTAGTTTCTTTGCATGGCTCTGTGAAAGTGCTGCTCCTTATCAGTGGTGCCTGAGTCAATAAAAACACTGAGCCTGTGCTGTGTGCTCCATGAACAGATGACTGGAGAGTTACGGGGACAATTCAAAGGAAAACTTCTTTCATTTATTGATAGGCAACTACTCTAATATATTGTCTCATTCTGAAAACAGAGCTTCATTTGTGCATTTCTTTCTCCTCTGCACAGCTGGATTTGTGGAAGCCCCTGCTGCCTGAAGACATCAGGGCTGGAGCAGACCTGCACACAAGGGTCCCAGCCCCTCTGGTGCAGGAAGTGAAAGACAGCTTAGATGAGCATATGATCTCTTACAGGTACAATCTCTAATACTTTGCAGGTGGGGCAGGATGGCTCTAACAATCTTCCTTGCTATCAGAAAAGAACAAGCCCTGTCTGATAAACAGTCAGCAAGTACTGGCAGTAGTACCCAACCTTTGTTCCAAATGCCTCCAACTTACCTTGACCAGTAAACACAGACATGCTGTATGAACCTTTAAAAGCACATTCCCCTCTGCCCAATGTATTTACCTTCCACCTATCCTGGACCGTGAATTTGGAGCTGGAACCTGAGACAGCCCAGTCTGTCTTGTTTCCTGCTGTGGCCTTCTCAGTGGTCACTGAGAGGATGGCACTTGGATGTATGACTCAGTTTTTAGTCTAAACTTAAGAGACCAAACTTGGTTTAACCACTACTTACAGGAGCATGCTTTACTTTTGCAGAGCCTGGATATTTGAATGCAGGGCCCTCTGTCTTCTGGAGAGCCCAAAGGTTTAATTGATGTCATTGTACTAGGTTTCCTTTTCCCTTCCCTGTCTCTTGCTGCTCCTCTGATTTGGAGAAGAGACCTTTCAAAGTGAATATTCAGCTACTTTCTTCAAAGCTTCATTTTTCTGCCCCTATCCCTTTCACGAGGCTGGTGAGAATTTCCTGGCACCATCCAGCCAAACAGAGACATCCCAGCTTGGGACAAAGATCCCAATGGCAGGTGTCCACTGTGCACACAACTGGGAGCCACAACCTGCAGATGTCCCACGATGTTTTATCACACCCATGCAGCCACGTCTTTCCTAATTTACAACCAGAAGAGCTAATCCAGATACAAAGACTGTTTATAAAGGCAAATGGGATTAAATAAGATCTTTTCCTCACACAGTCCTGTTCCCATTTGGAATTGACTTTTTCAGGTAACCTGTAGCTAATGTAATGTAGCTGTATTTAATATAAACAACTCTGTAGTCATTCAGGGCTGATGACAAATCGCCTTTGGACATATGCTGACATTTACCAATCAAAGATGAGTTTAAGGAGGATTGGTGTCACTTCAAAGCTGTTTTGAGTTAAAGCTGATCTTGACATGCTGCATCTTGCCTGACAAGTTCCTTTAGTAAGTGCAAAGCCCTGACAACCAGAGATGAAAATATATGAGGTTAGAGCCAGTAAAAATTATCTAGCATGAGGTTTAGATATTCAGTACTTAGACAAGATTTTGGAAGATATTTAACTTCTTATTTATGTCAAGACTCTTCATTTTCTAATGGTTTCAATTGATCCCAGTGGAAATTTAGAGACTGAATTGAAATTAGCAGCTTAACTTTGTTTTCTCTTGGCCAGAACTGTATCTACCTTACTTAGCTTTGTAAAGAAAGAGATGAGTAATTATTAGACAAGATGAAAATTTTGGGGTTGTATTGCAAAGAGGCTGATTACAACAATAATAGAGTCAAAGTTCCTACAACAGATTCCAAGCAGGAACCACCCTGTAGGAGGCCGTTGATCTGCAGGGAAGGTAACATGACAGTTAGGTATATAATGAGAGAGACATAAATGACAAATTATTGTAAGGACATCGATATTCCAGCTGTGTCAGGCTCTGTGGTTTCAATTCTCCAGAACACTGATAAGGTATTCTGTGTGTGTGGTTTCAGTTCACGGGAATTTTCACTGCCTGAATTTTAGTTTGAAGTCTAGATGTGAATAAACATCAAAGCTCAGAGTGAAAGTCAGCTGTAACTACTCTTAAAAGTTTCTTATGTGTAGTTTCCAGAAATGCTGATAAGTGACACTGTCAGCAGAAAAGCCTGTTAGCACTTCCAGCATTTGAGATCAACAGTGTTTGAGCTACCTTTGCAATTGTCTTATCGCAAGTGCTTACAATGGGCACAGATTTGCAGCAGTTACAAGGGCTGATTGCAGTGAGAAAGAACAGCCTCTGATCCAAAGTCCACTGAAGCCAAGGAAAAGGGTTTATTGACTCCCTGGATCATGGAATCATGCCTGTGTTAAACTAGTTTCTGAGCTATTTTTGTAGCTAAAAAGCAAAAAGAGCTATTTGAAGGAAATAAGGGGTTTGTTCTGATTTTTGCAAATTGTAATGAATATTTCTGTGAAATCTTTGCAAATTGAATATGTCTCAATAAAATACAATGAAACCCTAATCTTAAATTTTTCTTTCCCTTCCTTTTCCCAAAAGGGAGTATTTTCAGAGTTTTGCTCAAAAATAGAAGTAGTGAAGAAAGGAAAATCTTGATTTTTTTTTTCTTGGTAGAAAACTGACAACTTGAAAAATCTGATTATTGTTAAAAATGAAAAAAATATTATCATTAAAACCCTGTGAAAAATCTCAGTACTCTGAACTTTGTTTTATATGAAAGTAACCATAATGCTGATGGTGATGATTTTGCCAGTCAATTCACAAGAGAAGAGGTTAAATCCTTTTGTTTGCTAATGTTAGCAATGTACCCACCATGGTAGTTCTGCAGTAACTGTTCAGGATTGTTTTTTCTTCTATCTTCCCTTTCCCCTTCCTTCAGAGTCCTAATACCTGATGTGCAGAAACTTGTGGATCAGAGCATGCCGAGGGATAGGAGCAGCCACAGACAGGTCTCAGGAGATTATGTCTACACTGAATATCATCCAATGGAAGAGGTGAAGAAGAACCTAAGTCTGCTTGTGTTCTTTGTTGTTTTCTGTTCTGTAAATGCCACAGCAGGCAACTCTGTGTTTGCAGAAAGCTCAGCTGAAGCCAGTGAACTTCTTTCTGGCTTTCTTCTTTAAAGAATCAGTCCTTAACTCTTTGACTAGAATCTTAGCCTGGTTGAACTGCATATGAATTTGCCATTGATTTTGATTAAATTATCAATTCTTAACTGAACAAAATATAAATGGTCTGTGTGAAGCAGCTGCACTGTTATGCAAATAATATTCTGTGGTTCATTTGATTGGTTTGCTACTTTCTACCCTGTCATTCTTTATCTCTAGTATTTATTAATTTAAGTCCCAGTTTGTTTGGTGCTGAGCCAAATGTGAAGTGCAATGACTATTGTGGTGTCTGGAATCCCAGTGAGGAAGAGGCGAACAGTGGGAGATCTGTAGAAAGAAGTAATTTAAGGGCAGGCTTTTGACACTTTAGGAGGAAACAATTTCATAGGGGTGGGCAGTGATGACTTCTTGGTGTCATGTTTCATGCACCAGTTGGCAACCTGGACAAAAGCAGCGCATGGTAGTAACTCTTTCTTCTAGCTGCAAAATAAAAATGAGAGAACAGAGCCAACCCTTACATATGTTTTACTTGAGCTACCCATTGAGGGTGACTGCTGCTGACTCAGATGTAGAAAATCAGTGCTGAGAGGCAAGAGACTGTAATACTGTTTTGAAGATTTGATGGTGTGGCTTCTTGTCTGGTGAACTCAACAGGAGGATGCCCAATAGGATGGGCATGTTGAATGAGATCCAGAATGGAGTGTCTGTGTTGTATTGCAGAGATGTTCTCTTTTAGCACCCAGTGAGATATGGCCATGCCTTTGCACAGAGGCATGTGAAACACCTTCCATGCCTGGAAGTGACACCATAGACTGAAATAAACTGAGGAAAATGTTGCCTGTGTAAACAACAAAAAAAGCTTTAATCTGGAAATGGAAGTGGGAAAGAGAAGGAAACTCCCACTTTGGACCAAGAATTCTTTGCAACTGTTTCAGATTTATCAATGGATGACTCAGATCCAGAGGAACAGTGAGCTGGTGACTCAGCATTTCCTGGGGAAGACATTTGAGAATCGAACAATGTATTATCTACAGGTAAGGGAGGAACTTTCCCTCAATAATAAAATATGTCTTAACAAAAAAAAGAAAAGTACTCAGGAGAAGACAGGATTCAGATGTTTCCTAAGATAGCATTCATCCCAATTCACTGAAATAACAGAAGATGGTTTTACTTCTCTACATTATGGTAAGATTTACCAACTTTCACAAACACTATAATTGTGAGCTTGCTATTGCTATTATGTACTGAAAAAAAATTTAACTGAAATCTTGTTTAGAAATACAAATAAAGCTGAAACTAGTTTGGCAACAGCTGTGTGTGAGAATAAAGATTTTTTGTTTGTTATTTTTATTACTTTTTACAGCGGATAGCCTTTCTGCTAGCAGTATTCCATGACTTTTTATTGGACACACTAGCAAAAACCATAGTCTTAATATTTAGGTTAGTTATTGCCTAATCTATTCCTATCACTGAGTAGTATTAGATTCCCTGCCTTACTGTTATTCCCCTTCTAAAAAAAAGTTAATTTAAAAGTCTTCAACTAAGAGCAACCACTCCTGTCAATGACGAATAAAAATGAAAAAGGAAAAAAAGAAACTTTTCTATTAACTGTTCTATTGACACTCCTGATCAACAGGCACTTTAAGATTCATGCCTTGTTATACTGTAGAGATGGGGTTATTAGGAAAAAGAGCTTGTCATAAAGATATCTGCAATAATAATAATAATAATAATAATCTCAGATGGCTCAATGGCATATCAAGGTACATCTTTTACTTTCTTGTATTACATTAAGCTATTTTACTGTAATATAACAGTTTTTAAATTGTCATATTTACATTGTCTCAGATCAGTCAACCATCAAATAAACCCAAAAAGATCATTTGGATGGACTGTGGGATTCATGCCAGAGAATGGATCTCTCCAGCCTTCTGTCAGTGGTTTGTGAAAGAAGTGAGTCCTTTCTCTTCCAGTTAGATAATAAGAAAACTATATTACTTTGGACACTTCAGTTCTCTTCTCCTTTGTGGTACCAAGAATTATGCTTTTCTGTTAAAATGTGATTTGCCAAATTAATGTATAGTACAGATATCTGTGGAGACAGTCCAAATCACAGTTTGAGATATGGGACAATATTAGCTAATGTGCCAGTTCCTCCACCTGAACTGTTTCCAAAGCCTTCCAAAACTTGGTATCAACCTCTCCTTTTCCCACAGTGGCTGTTGGATCAAGCCTCTCTATCAAAAGGTCACAGTCCTCCTGAAATAAAGAAACCCTAATCAATGATACAGCAATGTTCCCTGTGTATAGAACATACCTGGCCCACTGGGGATCAAGTAGATGTTAGGTACCATGGTGATACCCAGCAGCAAGTAATCATCTGATGATAGTTCTAAACTTGCTCTTTGCAGTGATTACCACTAAATTCTCTGCTCAGTGCTCTGTATTTTTTCTTTTCAGATTCTTCAGAATTACAAAACTGACCCAAAGATAAGCAGATTTCTGCAGAATTTGGACCTCTATGTCTTGCCAGTCCTCAATATTGATGGCTACATCTATTCCTGGGAACAAGTAAGTAGTAAAAATCCAGGAGCTAGACTGAAAGTTGGATGTGCCTCAGCATGTTTTGTTACTTTTAGATAGGGTCATAGCAATTATGCTTGAACAGAAAACAGTGATACTCACATAAATCCTCTTATGAAAGAGAGATTTTGTTTCTTCTGCCAAATCAGTGTCAGAGAGATTCAGAGTTCAATATTCCTAGCAAATGTCATGAGGCTTGGGAAGACAAAACCACAAGATTGTTTTTGGTTTTCTGGGGATGGGCTTCTTTCTTTGATAACAGCTCAAGGCCTGGTTGATGGAGTTAAGCATGTCTGGAAGAGTCATTCATTCTTCACAAGAGATATCAAGTAGCAGATGGGTCTTAGCACCGTTGCATTGGACAGGAGAAGAATTGGTCAAATATTGGGCTGTTTTGTTTTGAAATAGGTATGCCCTCCCAAATAATCTTCTTTTTCTGATATGGAGAATAAGGAAAAATGTTGGTCTTCAGCCACTCTCACCATGCTTCCAGGCTCCTGTGCCCATCTGAAGCATCTTTTAATACAGGACCTTAGGGTGGCCCGTGGCTACCAGCATGTGGATGGGGCTGTCTCCCAGCTTGCTCCCTGGCAGGTGTGGGCATATCACACACTGCACTTGGAGGCACAGGTAGTTCATCTGGGAAGCTCATACAGGTGGTGCAGTAAGGTCTGCACCACACACTGCACTTGGAGGCACAGGTAGTTCAGCTGGGAAGCTCATACAGGCGGTGCAGTAAGGTCTGCACAGAACCAAGTGTAGCTGTGAGTATAGCAGGGAACCAAGGAGCAGTAGCAATATGAGCTGACAAAAGAGAATTAATCTTCTTGAATCTGAAACATACTATCATCTTTTATCCCTCAGGATGCCAAGTCTTGCTTAGGAGTGCCACACTGCACAAAAGCAGTTGAGTACTACAGAAAACACATACTTAAAAAAAAGGAAAGAGGTTGGGAGGCTTATTTCAGGATACACACAGGTTTGTGGCAGATGACAGCCTGGTTGTAGTAGATGAATTGTTCTGTCACTGAGCTTTTTTACCCTTGTACTCTTACAATAGCAGGGTAGTTAGAATGCAGAGGTTGAAAATAAAGGAGTATTTACACCATGTTATTGCTGGGCTATATGGATTATTGAGTTTTTACTATGTAATAGAAGTTACTTTTCTTTAGGATCGTTTGTGGAGGAAAAACCGTTCTCCATATGAGAATGGCACCTGCTATGGCACAGACCTGAACCGAAACTTCAATTCATCCTGGGGCAGTAAGTTTGAAGCATTTCAGATCATGAACACAAATGTAAACAACTAGTTTCTGAAATAAAAAGTAGTCCTGTAAGAAAGGAATATTCATCTTGTTGTCATCAAGGCGTTTGTCAAAATATTAACTCATTGACTTTCAACCGGCACTGATTTTTGTGAGCAGAAAATTGCTCGTATTTAACTATACCTCTAACTCACTGTAGGAGCAGGCATCAGCTCCAGGTAGGAATGTTAGGAGTTAGTCACTTAACAGCCAGTATTTACATTTGCCATGAATTTCAAGGAGCCTCCAAAGCTTCCCTGGTGTGTGGTACACTGTGGTGGTGTCAGAGTGTTTTTGTTGCAGCCATCTTGTAAATGTGCAATAAATATTTCAGTTTTGTAGCAAATTTTAGTTGCTACCAGCTGAGTGTAATGCTAAAGTCCCACTGAGCTGTCTAGTCCCCTGCCCACATAAATACATGCCTTAACACTCCAAGGTAAATTTCCCAGTTCCCTCTGAACTGTTTTTCTCTATTTCTCCTTTGATTCAGTGTTTGTATTCCTCCCCAGGTATTGGTGTATCTTTTAACTGCAGCAGTGATGTCTTCTGTGGATATGGACCGGAATCAGAGCCTGAGACAAGAGCTGTGGCTGAGTTTATCAAAAGCAAGAAGAGTGACATTTTGTGCTATTTAACAATTCACTCCTATGGACAGTTCATCCTCACTCCATATGGTTCCACAACTCAACCTCCAAGTAACAATGAAGAACTGGTAGGGCAAACCATTCATCTTCTACATTTGTAGAGAGCAAATACAGGCAGTAGCATGTGGTGCAACTTTACTTGCACTCTTGCCTTTCCTTCAGAGGAGCTGGGCTTGTTCAGGGACTTGGCTCCCAGAGTTACTGCTTCTCTGTTCAGCATCAGTAAAGTTTATTTCCCTCAGAAATCCTAATTCTTCATCTTAAATCAGGAAAACTGAACTACTATAGCTAGGGCTAGTGCAAAGCAAGGTAAGTGGAGAAGAGCACTAACTTCTGCTTCATACAAGAATGAATCTGCGCTTTAGGATGCCAGCACATTACACACATATGGTTATCATGGTCCAGAAAGGGTATTCCAAACATGCTCTCAGAAGAACGAGAGCAAAGTAAGTACCTATGTCTTGGTTACATCTTCCCTCTGTTTCTGAGTGTTCTGATTTAAATTCACTGATGTGTGTATTTATGAAGATTCCAGTAGCTGAAGCACTTAGTCAAGAGCATGAGGTATTTGGGTTTGGACTTCATATAAGTCCTTGGAGAAGTAATTTATTTTGTTTATGGCTCAGTTTCTAAGGATGGTGGGATACAGAGTCTATGGCAATAAAACAAGAGGTCAGTCACTGTTGTAGTCAGTATCAGTGTGTTATATAGCACAGACTCTTAATTCTCCAAAATACAGGCTCTAGCTTTACAGTAAAGCAAATAGCATCTCTACATAGTAGCAGAATGTTTTTAAAGATTTTAACACAGTTTGCATTAAAAAGAATCAAGAACAGCTTGTCCAAATGTTTCTCCTGGGTTCCTCTAAAGACCTGAAGTAATCTCAAAATTTAAAGCTGATCATATGTAAATGTAAAGCTGAAAGAGAGCAAAATTCTGGTCCACTCAAAATAATTGCCAGAGGTACTGCCACTGATGACAATGCTGTTCCTATTTTGAATTTCCAGATGCAAGTTGCAAAGGAAGCAGCTGCTGCATTGACAGGAAAGTATGGGACCAGCTACAGAGTAGGATCAACTGCTTTAATTTTATGTAAGTTTTTTTATGTTTCCCTTTGATTGCTCTGCGTTTCAAAGAATTCTTGTGTCACATGCATCAGCAAGTACTGTTTTGCTGAGTTTCTACTTTGAGTAATATTTAAAGAGCTGGTTTGGTGCAACATGTAAGCAGCAGTCATTTGAATACAAGATAACTCTGTAAGTTATAAAGCTGACTGCAGGAGCGAAGGAAGCATTGATCAGAAGTTCCTACATGGATTCCTCACAGATCCATCACAGGGGACAGAAGGAAATTGGTGATAGATCATCCTGACCCTGCTGAAGTCAGCAGCAAAACTCCTATTTGTCTTCACTGGAATCAAGCAAAAATTAAAATCCCAATCAGGTCTCCATAGTTACTCCATCAGACATTATCACATGGCAGCTGCTTGCAATTCTGTGTGAAATACATCGGTTTCAGCCCTGTTCCTAATAGACTGGATGGCCACATCACGAACACATCACAGCTAATACGAGTTGACAGTCTTTACAAAGAGGATTGAGGGCCCTAGAGACTGCCTAGTAAACCCAATATTTTCCCAGTAAGCAATAAGTCACGCTACTCAGTGAGAACTGTAAGTAGTTGGCTCCAGGACCCGTGTGGTTTGTATATTCCAGTGGCTGTCTCTCCAGTGCCCAAGTGCCAGTCTCTGAGTCACAGGCTGCATGAGCAATGTAGTATAAGGCAACTGGCCTGTCCCTAGGACTGCATTTTGCCAGCATTTGTACTTATACTGAATAGGTAAGGAAAACAATCCATGAGCAAGATGAACAGAAATACAAGAAGAAGCTAGAAATTTTTCAGATTTGACCAAAATTATGCTTTAAAAATGTATAAAAAGAAATTCTAGTCCATATCAATGTAGGAAATTAATTACAAGAACAGACAAAAGTCCAGTCCATCTTGTACCCCACACTAGTCACAGTAAAATGCTAAAAACACAGAATCCCTGAAACTCATCTCCTGTTATTGTACAATACTATCTTATGAAGAACTGCGTCACTAAGGAAACTCCATGGAAGACTTTTAGTATAGTTAAGAATTACAGCACCTAGAAACTCTTTTCTCTGTGTCACAGTGATATCTGGTTACCGCTTAGTTCAGGGATTCTGGTATAAACTTGGGTTAACTATAGCAAGAAGTATTTTCAAAGAATCATGCTTAATACAACTATGTCCTCTCTATTTTTAAATTCACAGACAGTAACTCAGGCTCCTCACGGGACTGGGCCCACACGATTGGCATTCCTTTCTGCTACACATTTGAACTGCGAGACACGGGTACTCATGGATTTGTTCTCCCTGCTAACCAAATCCAGCCCACCTGTGAGGAGACTATGTTGGCTGTGACAACTATCATAGACTATGTTGATAAGAAGTACTTCCCAGATGGGGCTGTGGTGCTGACCTCCAGCAGCCTGAGCTTGAGCCTTTGCCTGAGTATTGTACTTACATGGACTGTTTCTTAAAACCAGCTTAGAGAACCCAGGAAGAGACTCACATATACAATACAAAAAGTATAATATCCCCTCAAAAATAAAAAGTTACATCAGCAAAGGAAACAAATGTCAAGTATTTCAATAAAGGCTCATCCCATAAAATAAAAGCACTTGTGGTTTGATAGATTTTGGGAAGAAGGAAAAGATGAAGAGCTGTGGCAGTTTCCCAAGCTTCACTTCCTGGCTCTGCTTATTCTTTAAGCAACCTTAAAACACTCATTTATGATGGATACCCATGGGGACAAAGCTCCATGGTTCCCTGGAGAATGTTTTCAGAGGCTCACCTGGGTCTATGAAGCCCTTTTGTCAGCCACAGTCCTGATCTGTCACAATTTTCCCCACTGCCTGAACCCCCTGACTTCGGTGTGTTGCTGGCCTTAGCAGGATGCCTGTGAGACTTAAAAGTCCTCAAAACCCACTAGAGAAAACTGGATGGCTTCCTTGATATCCACTTTCCTTCCCTAAACTGCCACATTGGGATTTGCTAGAAAATACAGGGCCTCAAAAGCTGAAAGGTCATAATCAGGAAACATCTACAGCAGTCTGAAACAAGCTGAAGAGTTGAACTGGTGCAAGCTTGTGGGAACAGAGAAGAGGTGTGGCCCTGTCACTTAGATGCAGTCAGATTACTGAAGATAAAAGGTGCCCAAATCCTCCAAAAATTCAAAAGAGAAAGGGAAAAGAAAGATGAGGATAGGGTGCAGAGCACCCTACAGAACACCTACAGAGCAGACCAGAGAATTTTTTTTTTTTCATTTTTCTACTTCCAAAACAGACTGGTGGTGACAATCATCCTCCTTAATTTAGACTCCTAAGGGATTTCACTAAAGATTATGCATAAAGAAAGTCTATTTACAAAGAGGTTCCTTTCTTACCAACCACCTTAATCCTTTGGGGCTGACTCTACAGAAGGGCCGGGGCCCAGTTGTCTGCTCTCCATCATTTGGGAGAGCCTGCAGCCTTCAGGGATCTGCCTGGGATCCTCATGCAAAGCCTGAAGCTCAGTGGAAAGGAAATGTTTCAGGCCATTGAGCAGTGACTCTCCACTTGAGCCACTCAAAAGCGAATGCCAAGGTAAGAGCTTCTGTGTTGTTACAGCCAACACCAGGGGGTGCAGGGCATTCACTGAAACAGGGAAGGCCTATTTTAACCCGTACTCTGCTTTTGAATCCAGGAGTCCCACATCTCAGAAATATGTCACCAGGCTTGGCTACGACAGATAACAGATGGGGGGTTTTGTCCTGATAAAAAATGAAGAATCCAGGGAATAGGAAAAAAAACTGTATGAAATGTCTGATTTTCTCAGCAAACGTCAAGATTGTGCTTGAAAATTGCAAGTATGCTAACCAGAGATTTTTCAACAAAATATTTCCAGCTTTGAGGAAGAGAATGCTGTCCAATTCTCTTCCAATGTTGCCAAGAGAAGGATGTGTATCACTTCACCATGGTAGGGTTAAAAAAAAAGAAAAAAAGATAGAACCTTGCAGTTATTTTTCCAAAGCACGTTATTTTCATTTGGCCTGTATTATTAGTTGACAAATCTTAGCTTCTGTGTTCATTGTCCACAGATTATTACCAATTGGTGTAACTAAATCTGCCTAACTCCTGCAGGTTCCCCAGAGCATTGTCTTTCCAGACCAACCACTCATTTACAGTAGGACCCGTCTGTTGCTGGGCGCTGGAGCAGGTGTCACTAATTAGCACCCACGGAAGCTTCATTCCCTAAACGTCTGTTTAGTTTAGGATGTGACTTGTAAGTCTTCATACTTGTATTTGTATATTGTGTCTTTGGAACTGTAAGAAACAAGACAAGTCCATCTGGCCCGTGAGTGTGAGCTATCTCTAAGCAAGTGAGGTTTGACCACGAGTGTTCCGTAGCCATTTGCTGGCGAATGCACTGAAGCTGCCCGGTGCCACCAGCAGCAGATGGCAGTGCCCTCTGGGCACCGATGCCCACACACTGACCTTGCCAAAGCCAGCCCAAGCCTGGGCTGCCACCAAACACTTCCCAAACCTAACCCATGACCACACCGGTAGAGAAATGCTGCCAGTCAGGGCTTCTTTACTGGATTCAGAGACATTGCACAGCTTCTATGCCTAGAGCCACAGAGGAAGTGAGCTGCTTTTGCTGATCATGGGTATCTTTTGATAGAAATGTTTATCACTACAAGATACAACCAAGGTGTGTCCAAGTTAATTAGCAGGCTTCTGTGGAATGGCTCAGTGCCTCACTAGCTCTTCTTGTTGTAATAACAATAAGGCATGGGAAGATACCCCTGCACATGGCACTGAAGCAAGGAGATATGGGGAGATTTTGACTCCAGCACTGCCAGCATTCAAGAATCATAGAAGTGGAGAGGAAGCCTTTGCCAGAAAAAAATGAGATATTTGGCAATAATCATTACCTAGAAGAAAGTCTGCTGCTGTCAGCACACTGATTATGCCCAGGTGTAGAGCTCCTTGGATCTGTTGCAATGGCTCACCCTTTTGCACAGGGAAACCATAAATGAATGTTGTGTGGAAGCAGCACCTTACCCCCACTGCCAGTGGAGAACAGATGTCCTGCAAGGAATCCTTACTGCCCCTCTTAGTAACTATCATTGCACAAGCAAGGCACAACTGCTAAAAGGCCAAAGCTGCAGCAAATCGATGTTTACAAATTTTACATGGGCTCTATATTTCACATACCCTCCCAGTTTGCTGACTTCTCTGTGTATCTTTTGAGATTGTAAAAGAGTGACGCGTATGGCTGACAAAAATCACTGCAGAGATGGGGTATTTTACCAAACATGTTTTGCAAAGAAAAATTTTAAAGAAAAATGTAGTGTGGATGTCTCTGCTGAAACTCCCTTTACTTCATGAATTCTGGCTTTCTCTCTCTCTCCTGCATTCCTTTGTTGCTTTCTCTGGCCCTTGACAATTTTGCTTTATGATAAAGTATGTAAAGAGCTGCATTCTGGTCTCTTGCATAGTAGCAGAAGCACAGCATTATCCTGCTGAGACTGTAGTGTGACTTTAGATTCACTCATATAAACATATGTAAAACAAAAAGTTGTCATGAAAAACTAGAAGATTCTTCCATTCATTGTCATTTATCCCCAGTGATTTTACCAAGATCCATGCTACTTCCCTTTCTTTCTCACAGTTAAGCACCTGTATTGTGCTTGCTTTATTATATAATCAGTACTATGAAAGTTTAATTACTTTTGGTCATTCAGGTTATTGGAAAAAAAAGGGCATCCCTGTTCTGAGTTCTGAATGTTCTATATTATCCTTGTTAACATTTTGTCTGTAGTACAAAAATAAAGATTGACAAAAGGACCATCAGTGATCTCATTCCATTTCACACAAGGAGCTCCTCTCTCTGCTAATTTTTCCTCCATGGTATGTTAATTTGATACAGTCCTCAGGCTCTAACAAGTTAGCAACACTGCCCTCATTAAGGAAAGTGAACATCTCACAAGGGAACTATAATATGAAACGAATGTGTGTCGCCTCATTTCTTAGCGCATCACATGATGGAAGAGCAAAAACCTACAGTTTTGAGGGAATGGTAGAAAACACCTCTGGCAGATCACCTTCTGGGGTGATCTGGGGAAGCATTTGCAATTCAAGTTGTTACTTCCTGATAAGCTGCTTACGCTCCAAATACCACTCTTTTGTGCATATTCTATTTCAAGTGAAAAACTCTCAGACTTAAACATCTTACACTGTGTATGAAAATTAGGAGTCTTAACCAGAACAAACCTGCTCAGAAACACAGAAGAATGTTCTCAGAATGTTTCTAAACATACTCAGGGAGCCTACTTCAGACAGAAAGGTCAGGCTCTGATTGAAAACCTAAGTATCCTGAGCTGATTTTGGGCTCCCTTTAGCCAACAAGCTACAGCCAAGCTGTAGGTACACATGATGCTGATAAGCTTTATCTCATTGCCTGTGTATTCTTTTGGCTTCATCTAGAGCTGGGTTTCCCTGACTGGAATGTCCAGTTGTATCATACACAGAAACAAAGCAGAACCCATTGCTTTATTGAGACATGCTGTTCTAACAATTTTCTTCCTCATAAATGGCTGGCCAAGGCTGTTTTGTTTTCATTACCACTATGCTGAGAGGGGACAAATAATAAGACAAAATTACCAGGGGTTATGATTGAGCATCAGGATTAGTAAACTTGGGTACTCTTAATAAAGATCTCGTCTAGAATACATTTTATATTTCTTGTATCTGTCTTCCAACAAATCTGTATGATCCTTGTTGGTATAAAATATAAAGGAATAATTTGATAACAACCTGTCCTCTCTTGTTCCTGCCTGCCAAATCTCATGGGGTCTGTTTCTGTGCATGGCAGGCATCCATAAACCCTGCTCCTTTTCTGCAAGCTGGCAAACAATGTAAGTGCGCTATTCAGAAGTGGCGAGCGGAAAGAGTAAATGCAATGTCATCATCACACCTTTTCATTCACCTCAGCACTCTGACCTAAGGCACATCCCACCACAGCTGCACTCTGTTGTGTGGGAATGCCTCAAATGAAGGCAATGGAATTTAGGGAGAGGTGGTTAAGATTGCAAAGTACCAACTTCAGTGGAAAATCCCTGGAGGAGGGATAGCGTTTGCAAACTGTTGGAATTTGTTGTGCTGACAAAGATGGAAGTGTAAGCACACTGACTTTCGCAGTGGCAAAGAGGAAATGGATAGGTCACAGATGGACCAGTCACGCAATTTTCCTAGTTTTAGCTTCTTCTGCATGAGTGTCTAGAAAAGACAGCCCTTGTTTTTAAAATGCAAACTCTTCCTGTTCTCAAACACCCATATGGCTTTACCTGGGAGAGTTCTGAGGAGGAAAAGGATTACTGATGAATGTTACTTAGCTCTGATTAGTGAGGCACAGGGCGGAAGAAGGATAAAATTAATGAGGGAGATACTGAGCACAAGCAATAACCTGACAGCAAGGAACACACAAGAAGGCAACACACTCTGTGATAATTAGTGTAAAAGTCTATTTGCCAGAGACACATAACCAAAGTTCCTATCCTGAGACTGCAGTGCAGGCCTTTATATTATTTACTGCTTGTGCCAGGGCAGGTCAACTGACTGCAGCAAGTATTCCTCATTCACTGTCATCGTCCAACACACAAAAAATGTAAGTTTGTAGTTTCTAAATACAAAAGAGAAAAGCACAAATCTATGAAAAAGGCCATTTTACTCCAAATTTTATCTTCTCACTTCAGTCACTCTTTCTGCAAAATCTTTAGATCTGCCACTTGGGACTTTTTTCCCAAACTACCCGGTTAAAAACAAATGAAAGAGATTTTTTTACTCAGTTTTTTTGGGGGAGAATGCTTTAGCTTCCCCTTGAACATGAGTCTTTATTTGGACTAACAGTGTCCCTTGTGATTGACCACTTGTGATACTGGAATTGCTTGTGAATTTGTTGGTGTTTGCTTCACCAGTTACCTGTGACGTTGATCCGAACCAATCACAATATGTTTGGGAAACACTTAAAGGGATCATTACCTAGATGCAGAAATCTGGGAAAGCCAGCTCAGTGTCAAACTGTTGACTAGGAAATATTATAAAAGGGTCATACACAGGGATAACAAACCATTCCACACCAGAAGAATATAATTCTATGGGGGAAGTGATTGCACAAGACTGCACAGACAAAATGCATTCTTTGGCATTGTTCCCATCTCAGAGACAGGTTTTAAACTACTTGTGCATGGACAAATCTATCCTGATGTATTTTGTCTGCTATCCAGAAAATCCCATTCATTTCAGGAACTTGTTAGTGCCTTAAATTCCCAAAATATTATCCAGGGATATTCTTAGCATCCAAAAAACTGAGAATCAATACCAGTCTTAGGAAGGAGCAAGATGAAAAATAAAGTTTAACAGCAGTTATTCGTGGAAAGCAACCTAAACCATTTTTTCATAAAATTTGGAGTGCCGAATTTAAAGGATTTTTGAATGCCAAGGCCATGTCCATCATGATGATCTCATGTCTTATTGAGTTGGACCAGAGTATTATTCATTTTCTGTGACCCTGAGTTATCAAGGACATGCTGGGCAAACAGCCAAGGTAATACAAACTCGATAACAATAATCTATACTTAAAGTTAACATGATGGCTACTACATGACGGCTATGCCAGTTGGAGGAAGGCTAGACCTTCCAGCTGTGGTAACCACTTGACTCAGCATTTTTTTTAGTGCATGAGAAATGTTATAAAATAAAGCATATATCTTGCAAGTGGGAAAGAAGTCATGCAAGGTAATCAGCAAAGAAATGGGCAGAAGTATCAGAATGATGAGGTGGAGAAGCAGTGAATCCAAAAGCAGTTTGGACACATTTTTTAGGAGAAAAAAAGCCTTATGGCTTCATCTGCACATAGGACTGTCATTGTGTGTGCCAGCAGAACAGATCAAGAGATTGATAGGAGTCCTGTTAAAGGACACGGAAATGTGTGAATCAAAGAAGTTAGAAGTGGAAAATAGAAGACTATCTATCTCCTAGGATTGCTCTGAGGTGCATTTGTGGGCGTGGTTGTTCTACTTGAGTCAATAAAGTGTCAAGCTTTCCTCTTCTGTGTTCTCCTTCAAACTGTGGAGTTGTACATTTGCCCTTCAGTTTTCACCCTTTTCCTGTGTGTATGACTCTGTTCAGCTGACACATTTCTCATATACAAATTTGTTTCATTCAGCAAGTTTTACTTGTCTTAGTTACTTATGTGGATCTCATAGACTTCCAAAGAGCCAGGACAGCCTACTGGCTTCACCTGTTGATTATCTTGTGACATACAGTGTCCCAAGGATTAAAAAAGAGTAAGGTCCAGAGACTGTCACCTCCATTAGACTGTATGGATAAGATGGATCATGAAGGATTTGTTCAGTAGTAATACATAGGGTTTGTCCAGGCTACGAGCAATCTGACTGTATGCTTTCTTTAGCATATCAGCAGAAGATTGAGTTCTTCAACTATCTGCCAAGGAAAATCAAGAACTCCTTTTGAGTTCTCTAACTAAGCTAGCTATTGAGACAATGCTTGTTCTAACCCTACACCTATTGGTGTAAGATCACTCAAATTGGGCAGTCTGGTCAGTCCCACTGATGTTATTCTTTAGTCCAGGTGATGGTCTTCTTAGAGGATCTATGTTGATGCAAAAGTGACCAGAAAAGAACAAGTTCTTTATTTTCTGAATCAGCTAACATGGCACTTTCCCATGCTGTAAACTTTCAAGAATAGACACCATTTATTTTACTTTTATTTTATTTACAACACTGCCTACTGCAGAACTATTTTTGGGTTCAATCTGACCAGCAAAAATATTTTTTATAGGACTTCAATACCTCCAATGAGGCCAACACAGTGAAGCCCACATGGCTACTGAAAGTGTTACTCTTAGTAGAAAGCAAGACGACTCAACAAAGCACATGTGAACTGAAGGGAAAGAGAACCCACTTACAATAAGGTACCTGGCAAGATGGACCAGGAAGCAGAGAATGGGCCCTACTCACAGCCCTGTGTTCAAACTGAGACACAGAGCTTTAAAATGAGAAAAGGGTTTCAAAGGAAAATAAATTGTTTCCAAGCACGTCTCTATTCTAAAAATACATCCTAGAGCTAATCAATGTTTTTTGCCTATCACATTTCTTCCACGTGGTATTATTAGCAATGTAGTGCAAATTTCTCATTCTGCTTTTCAAAAGAAAAGGCATGAAAAGCATTTGATAGAATGTTTAACAGGTATTCTAGTGAAACACACCCTACTTAAAGGTCACAATTTTTTTGAGACACCTTAGATTTTTATATGAAGTGTGGCAGGTTTTACTTAGAGAACTAAACCCAAAAGTTGACATGGTGCCATAGTATTCTTTGAAATCACTGACTCCACCTCTTTCTCAGCTTAAAACACACAAATACTTGAGAGAAACCCACCAGGAACATTATTATGATGCTGTGTCAGGAGGAGGCTGCAGTGAGCTGGTGAGGAGTTTTGACCTCACAGAAAGCCAGTGTGTCTAGAGGACTCTTCACTAAAGAACAACAGGATTTTCTATCCCAAGAGTGGAAACAGAAGCTGCTTTAAGAGAAATCATCCTCTTTGTTGAGCAGACATGTTTTCTAGATGAAAAGGAAGAGAATTTGTAAAACCTCCAAGATGTAAATATTGTAAATAAGTATTGTTTAGTATGTTCAAGGAGAAAAGATAGTTGACTATAACTTAAAAGGCAATGTTAAACTTGCTGTACCGACTCTTCCAAATTTAAGCTTGAAATCAGTCCAGCACACCAACAGTCTCTAAGAAATTTCTAAGGTTTCTGTCACCATGGTAGCTAAGTGGCAATGGGCTTAATCCTGCACTCATTGAGTCCATAGTCAGACTTCTCCTGGCCTTAGCAATGCTGGATCTGACCCTGTAAATCCTAACATGCTTGAATCTACAGCTTGATTTCTAAAACCTTTTTACCCACTTTCCCACGGCAAATTGGGTAGAGAATTCTGTGGAAACCATTCGCTTGAAAGATGTCCGGGGGAGATTTCTTTCATTCAGCAACAAATCCCTGACTGATTAAAAGAACTATGTTGACAGCCCTACAGGAAGCCATGCCATCCACTCCTTGGGCAGCAGGCACTTTTGGCAACATGTGCCAATTTAGAAGACCAGGAACATTAAGGGAGGGGAATCAGGAGTCAGACGAGGTCCCTGGAAACTTCCAAGCTGTTTTAAAAGGAAGGGAATTGTTGCCTTGGTTAATGCAATTCCCAGTCTCTCACAGCCAACTAGACAAATCAGCATTATACTAAAACATTTATATTGTCCTTAGTGGATGATGATAAAATGTAATGATTAGATAATATGCAGGAGTACACATAATAACTCCACAACAAAATCACCAGGTCTATGGGATAAAGATGTCTCTAAAAGCCCAGGGCCATAGACATAAACACTTGGGCTCTAATCACCTTCTGTTTTTATCCTCTTTTCCTCAAGAAATAAGACCTGAGAGATCATACTGTCTATCTCTCAGTCTCTCCTTAATAACTCGTGAACCAGCTGGCTGCCTTCAGCCAAACTGGCAATGTGAAAGAGGTCACAAAAGCAAGAAGTTCCTGCAAGCTCCATAAGAAAAGGTGGCTGCATGGAGTACAAACCCCATGTTCATGCCTTTAAGAGGAAAAGGGGTGCACATTGAGGTCAGTAATTAGAACTTGTTTGAAAAGAGCTCAGGAGGCCCCTCCAAGACAAGAGCAGAGGAAATTGCAGGTGCCTTTTGCCACACTTATGATGGAAATTGAGGAGAAATGGGTTACAGACTGTGTGTGGGCAGCAATACAATTTCTGAGAAAACTAGACTTCATTAATTCTGCTGCTTAGTTGTATTATTGTTTTCTGTAAAAATGATGAGAATTATTAGACATAAATGGTAATTGCATTACCAACATCAAAAGGTCTTAACAAAACCACAAGGGGATGATGAGAAAAGAAGCTCCAACACTGAGAAACCGTGCAAAATGACATACAGAGGAAGAGCCAAGATCAACATGTAATTTACGCTGCATGTTGACTAAAGAAATGTATGTGCTGAAAGCCCTCAAAAATAAGAAAGAGCCTGCAGGGCATTTACAGTAAGTGTGGCACCTTCATAAATTGGTGTATGTTTCTGGACATACCTGAGTTCAGCCAAAGGTTGTTCTGAGAGTTCTTTGATCCTTTGACAAGTTGGACAAACTGAAAGACCTTATGCATTGCACTTTGGCTTCCTGTGGAAGTGTTAACTCAGAGCTGACCATTGCATGCTCTAGAAACACAGTGTAATAAGTTTCAGTTTTGAAAGAATATGCTTAGAGCTTCAGGAAAAATGCTTAGAGATAAAGCAAGTGTCAGCCCTGAGAAACCACATCCTTCAAGATAGATCTGAAGTGAGGCCTGTGAGAAATGAGGAAGCTGTTAGCTATGCAGGAGCTGCCCTTATGGAAGTGACTGAAGAGTCAGATTCTGCTCCCATTTGTGGCTTGAAAAGAAAGAGCAAGCCTGTAGAAATGATTGGCTTTTTTCCAGTTTAAAGGCAATCTGGGAATAAAATCCAGTTTCTACAAATTTAGCTCCTGCTGAAAAGACTGTCTCACTCTTCAATTGTTAAACTACTGCTTTTTAAAAAGCAAGCAGAAGGCAAGGCAAGGAGGGAGTTTTGGTCTACAATAAGGAAGATCTGTTAAGCACACACCCCACATCTTCTTCAGATGACAGGATGATAATTTGAACAACCTTTTCTCTTGTATATGTGTCACAAGGCTCAAGGGGACTGCTAATTCCCTTTCCTACAATGACTCAGGCAAGGATTTCCCTTAGTTTTGTTATTAGCCTAGTTGCTATTTTTCCTCCTACCCCTTTTGTTGCTTAGGAGACTGCTAGTCATGAAAAAAAACTCCACAAAGAAAATAAAATTTAAAAAAAACACAGCAAGGCCTAGTCCTGCCACTACTATCCCAAGATATAGAACACTGAATGCTCTTGCCTCCTGAGATCTGCCTGCACAGAAGGAACATGTTTTATTAGCATAAATTGTTGCCAAGGAAGTAATTTTTCAGGCACAGACACAGTTTGCTCTCCAAAAACCAGGTAGTATAGATTTATTTTTTGTGTCTTTGGAGCAGTAATAGAAGTTTCACCAGCAGAATCATGTAACTGGGCAATGACTTCTGTGGCAGAGGGTTGATTGGAAGATGGAATCATAAAACAGAGCAGCAATTTCCCTGTCAATACATTAGGACTGTGCAGTTCTATAATAACTATACTTACTTCCCTATGCAAATATAAGAACAAATTCTGCTTTTCCCAGGGAGGTTGTTTGTACACATTCTAATTCAGTACGATTATGGAGCCCCACAATAACTTTTCTGCCATGTTTTCATCAGGAGATCTCAGCCTGCTAAGACTGGTCATCGTAATTTCCTCTCTTCCCCTTGTATTTTTTATCCTTCCTTCCCTTTTCATTTTATAGAAGGTGAAACTGTAGCCAAGGGCTCTGGTCAACAACAAGAGATGCTGAAAATTCCTGGATTCTGGTCCGGTCTTCTAATGACCAGAGTGATGACTATCACTCTAAAGAGGAACCTGTATAAAATGCTGTACAACATGATAGAAAATGAATCCTGCATTACAAGCCCTGTCTTTTGTGATTTTCTAGCTTTTCAAAAGGACCAAATACTTAATATCTTTATAAAGGGGTGAAGCTCTTTAGATTTCCAATCTCTTGAAAATTCTGGTTCTAATTTTAGGATCCCAGCTACAGGTTTAAGAAATTAACGTCAGGCTCCTGTTCTTGACATCCTGAAAGTGTGGGTTTCTGGCACATGCATTTAAAAAGGGATGTGTTATAAATTGGCTTCCTAGGGCCTGAGGACTTTGGAAAAAGACTTATGAAAAGTTACGCAGCATTAGGAAGCAGAACACGTTCAAAAACTTCTGCTGTACAAGATGACTCATAAGGTTATACCACCGATTTTGCTAGTAACACCAGAGGAAAATTATGTCCTAGATCAAAAACACTCAGATGTTGTGAACTTGTTCCTGGGGAAGACATATGACACATTTTACCATGATTATTTCCTTAGCTGAATGAAGTGACTGAGAAAGCAGATAATATCAGCATATCCAATACAAGCAGCAGGCAATGAGGGGATAAGTTCTTATGTCTTGATCTTGCTCTTATTTGCAGATGCTGACACATCTCCCTTGGACTTTAGGAAAGTAGGACTGACACCAATATAGCTGTTCTTAATTTCCTGCTTTCTTTTCCAATGCATTCTTCCTATCTGTAGCTCCCTGTGACTTGTCTTTTTAAATTCCCTCTCCAGGAAGCTTGTTCATGCCTTTCTATCTGTTTGCCTAAGCCAGTGTAGCTCTTCTCCTTTATATAACATTTGCTTATGATCCAGTGGTACCTTTGGAAGAGCTGGCACTTTCAATGATCTGTCTGAAGCATGGACAAAATGATAAGACTGTTAATGACCTTTCAAAATTACTGTCCTCCCACTGGCAGGGGCGAGGACATAGATGGATTGTATGGGAACCAAAATATATGTTCAAGAAAGAACAAAGAGACAAGAGCACAAAGCAGATGAGTTTACATTCAAAATATGTGTTCCGTCGTGGAGTGACAACCTATGGTTGAAGACACAGGGTCATGACCAGCTCACTCTTCCTTTATTGTTAAGTTGGGAGAATTTATGTATTAATTTCTATTTCTGTAGCTCTTAAGACCAACACCAAGAGGTCAGGGCCATGTTGAAAAGATATAGTGACACTTAAAACAAAGACAGTTTCTCTTCCCTATAGATAGCACATACCTTGCAACCTAGACAGTATGCAGCACAAAGAGAGTGACACATTTCAAATGGGAGACATATGGGGGGCAAAGCAAGAGCCAAGCCAGGGACACTGCAGCAGGCTTGTTGTTCAGCCACAGGCAGAGGCAAACATCCTGATTGATGTCTGCTGCAAGCTAACTGGGTCATGCTGGCTGAGGATGTGAAGCAAATTTCATTTTCATTGCCATCCTGCTTTGCTATAGGCAGCAGAAATAGCTCAATGTAAGTTCAGGAGCCCACAGATAACTGCCTGGAACTGACAATACAATCCCTTTTCCTCCATCACAGGGAGGGAATTTTCATCAAGTATGGTTGCTTTAATCCCCCCCTCCTTTTAACATAAGCAAGATCAGCTGACTCAGATTTGAAAGTCAGGTCTTCTGGCTCCAGCTCCTGGACTTTGAGCTCTCATCTGTCTGTTACCTCCCTCAGCTGGGAACTGGGAATACTTCACATCCATTTTCTTCACTGATTTCCTTTGTAAACCTGTTGTGCTTCACTTCTTTAGATAAGTTCTTCAGCATCCTCATTGTAGTCTGTGTGTAGCACGCTAAGCAAGACATGGCACAAGATCCCTTCTTGGAGTGTCCATAATTTACTAAATCCAAACAGAACTATAGGAGGGGCAGAGGAAAGAGAAACAAGTCCAAGAGGTTATGGGGAGCATAAAAAGAAAAAAATTTATCAGTGTTCCATTACCTTCTGCCATGAGGAAAGGGGCAACAGCTCTGGCAGCAGCTATCAGGAATGTCCTCAGTGAGGGTGGGGGAGATAGTTGTGGTTGGTGGTAAAACAGGCACCTGTGTATCTCATAACACCACTCCTCTTTTTCATTTTACCACCTCTTTTGACAGCTTCTAGCTTTTTTTCCCTTTAATTCAGTCCAGTAGAAGCAGTTGGAAGTGGGTCCACTTCTGAGTGCCCAATGCTTTGTTTTGGGAAGCTAGGGAAATTCAGTGTCACTTCCACCTTGTCTGAATGGGATAAAAAACATCTCAGAACTTACACAGGCTACTGCTTCACTGTGGATTAGTATTGCAGGGTTAAGCCCTGTTTGAAAAATGGAGGAAAACTTTTATGAAAAGTGCCTGGAGGCTTTTGAACTTGTTTATAAAAATAGCTGCCTGAAGAAAAAAAAAGAAGAGAAAAAGAAACGTGAAAAACAAACTCAACACCAAACAGTTTCTAGTGTATCCGTCGATTGCAAGTAGTGTGATATTAATAGAACACACACCAGCAGGGAGTGGGAAAATAAACATATTTTCACTCACATAAAGGGACTGCCTAAATGACTCACATATGCAAAAATAAATAAATGGCTCCCTATGATAATCTGAAACTATATTTTATTCACATAAACAACTCAGCTTCTTGAGTGTTACCTAACATGTTAAATTCACTTGGTTTTATTTGAGGGCATGGACAGATTGAGTGATCAATCTCTATTACACTGAGCTTTTTTTTTTTTATCCCATCCTTACAGTGCCATTTTTCTTCCCTCTAGACATTTTAGTTCATTTCCTTGAGCCTTCTTCAGCTTAATAGCTGTATTTCAGACTTACAGGGAAAAAAAAAGGTATCAAACTTCCAGAGGGGAATGAGTGTAAGTGGATGTTGTGCATGAGAGGGAGAAATACAGCAAATAAAAGTAGAGTAAAAGGGCAATTGTTAGTATTGCATGTGCTGCACTTAGAGGATAACAGTTACATATTCCAGTTTCATAATGGAGATGTTCAGGGTCAACCAGGTGCTGGCTTCAGATGCTGTAAAATCAAGAGGCAGAGGGTTTTTTGTTTTGTAGAACTGGCAAACAGGTATTCCCCTAGAGAAATGGAATGAGGACACAGCAATTAACTCTCCCGTTCCTGCAATCGGAGTGCTAATCACATCCTTAGCAACTGCACAGTCACTATGGCAGCGACAACATCTTCTGCTCAAATCCTTTCTGACTCACTCTCCTGGTAACTTCGGCGATGGCCAGAGCAGAGGTGAGGTACACTTGCTGACACTGTGCTGAATGGTTCCATCAGTCTCCATCTGCAATGCTGGACACTACTGCAAATGGGAATGAGCCCCAAGGATAGAAAGGAAGCCAGTCAGTGTCCGGAGAATCTGTGCTGTTTGCTTTTCAGAAACATTGTGCAAAAGACAAACACAATGCTTCCCTACAGCCTCTCTGCTCTAATAGTCTTAAATGTGAGGCTAATGAACTTCAGCTTTCAACACCATTGAACCTCATTATACTGTAAACACCCTTTGTGTAACATCTTTTTGTGACTCAGATACCAAAAACAATAATGAAGCTATAGGAAAAGACGGAAAAGGCTACAAACTTTAAAAAAGAAAAGCCAAACAGACTCATCTTTCCACAGCAAGTGTTTGTCCTGGGAGAAGCAGTGAAAAATTATAATGGTTGTAATGGAAGAATGCTGGATATATTGAGACATTTCTGGATGCTGACAGAATCAGAAAACAGCATATAGGAAGTAGACTAACAATCCTTGATGAAATTGCTTAGGAATTGCTGAATCTCTCCCGTAAGAGGTTCTAAATCCCATGCACGGCAGGCACGAACAACTGGAACCAGCTTTCATTCACTGAACATGTGGGGTTTGCAGCACTAATGTGTAACTGCTTTGAGTGCTCCAGTGAAGAAGTGCTCCAAAAGAGCTGGAAGCCCAGCCCTCACTGTTTGAAGAGTACTGATGACTCCTTTCTCTTCCCAGCAGTATAAAGTGGTGAAGCAGAATTTACTCAAGATTCCAACCCTTTATTTTCAAACTCAGCATTTTGGTACACAGGAAGACCAATCTTACTATCAGTCAAGCAGGGAGAAGGAAACAAATGTTTTCAGAAAGAAGATGGATATAATGTAATCAAAGTATATGAAGTCTGTATCAGGACACCATCTAGTTAAAAGGCATAGGAGGAAACATTTCATGGCAGCATACTTTCAACAACTCCCCACATGCAGGGGATAAAGCTGGTACTGATCATTTTTGGAGACAGAATCAGCAGATGCTTTGTGGACCTAGGGTGACAAATATCTATTTTCACATGTGGGAGATAACATTAAAATGGAAGGTATGGATGCTGGGAGGTAGTCAGCTGGAGTAGGAGTTTCAAGTAGTACTGACTGAGAATAAGGTAAATGCATAACTTGAGAAGGATTCACAGAGTGGACATCGTCTATGTCAGCATTTATTATACACTCCTAATTGGAGGAACTCAGTTCTCCATTTTCCTAATAGATACCTGCAATAATTTTATCTTGAATTATGTATATACCACTCACTGATTGCTGGGCAAATATTATTGGAGTGTCAATATTTGCTTCTTTTCTAGAGCTATCATTCTTTGAGAGGGTATAAGTAATTTTGGATAATGCTCTACTAGAGATGTATTAACTAACTCACAGATGAAAATTGTCTTGTATGCCTAGTCTGTGCTATTTTCATTGTGTTTTACTTTGCAGTGAAAACAACTGCTAGCCATGTGATAAATCCAGAACCTGAGCAATAATTACTGATAGTGGAGCTGGAGATAAACTCATAATTGGTCAGCTTACCCAAAGCCTTCACCACAAACTTTATGAAAAACACTGCTCACTATTTGCATGAGGTTGCAGTGCTCCCAGTATGGTAATTTGACAGGATGACTGAGCTGTAGAGCTGTGCAATAATACTTCAGATCATCCCCTTGGTCCTTCAATATATAAACTGTATTTCATATAACAGTTCCCCAAGGTAGATGGAATTTCACTATGATTTTTGGTAATAAAATGCCTGGGGAGTCTCCTGCTGTGCTTGGAAAGAAGACAGAAGAAAAGTAGATTGCAAAATCCAAATAGTATGGTCTTGGCTCCCTGACATAGGTCAAGAATATGCTGTTTGGAAGTCAAACACATATCTCAGATCTAGAAATCCACGGCACAGAACCAGAAGTTTTGAAAGGACAGCTTTGTTACCCATGGTTATTTTGCTCACTTAAATGTTTTTCCTCTACCCTGCTGTATAATCAGAATATGGTTTGACCTTGTATATAAAAAAATGTGCCTTTCAGTGGGTGTTTAAATTAATGATTATTCTTATGAAAGTCAGTTGGGAAGGTGTTTAAATCCATGATATGTCTTTTTGTGTGCACAGAAATTTGGTTTCATGAACAGGAACTCCAAGTATCTGAAGAAGACAAAAATCTATGGTAAGGATCTGACAAGAAACCTTTGTATGCTAGATCTTACATTTACATGAAACATTACCAGGATCCTGCTAAATGGGAATTTGTATTGTCATTAAACTGTTTGGTAACTGGAGGTCAGTGTAAGTCATGTTTTTCTTCGTGCGTAGTCTGAAGACAGCAAGAGCCTCTCACAGCTCCAGTTGCACAGGATAGTTCAGATATTAAAGGTTAATTACTATTACAGCTCTCTGTACATTCTTGGGACATTTCCCAAAGGATCAGATATTTCAATAACACCACAAAGTTCCTTGCTTCCTCGTTTTTCACTTCTGATGAAACTTCCTCTATCAAAGACCAGTGGTAATGATCCAGATTGAATCAACAGAAGTATTTACATTTCAAAATAATGAGACTCACTCAGCTGGTAACTTGTTAATTAGTTCCCAAGCATTCTCCTTTTATCCTCTTGTGCTGCAGTGCTGCAGCTGACAATCCTTCCAATATTAAGGGAGCTATTTGAGAAGTGTTATCTCGGAGTCCTATCTTGCTTCGGGATCAGTTTACACGGATGTGTTGATTACAGGAGAATTACTCCTGATTTACCTAGAGGTAAATGTCTTTATGTATCACACTGTTTTACCCTTCCTAACAAGTTTTTGCCTTGTGTGCTTTTGTGTGCTGAATGTGTGCACAGCAGTTAGGTACCTGAATTTAAGCCTCTCTGCCCTGTTACCTTTTAACAATGCTATTCTCTCACTCTGGAGCTCCTAATCCTTGAGGTCATATTCACATTCACAGAAAAGCTATTTATACCACTTTATAATTCAGTGCCTTTTTTTTTCCTTAATTCTACATAAAGGTTCTTCTACTCAGCTATACAAAGGTACCAGATTCATAAATATTTTTTCTATCACCTCAATATTTGCAAGTGAGAATGGGTATAAAGACTGAGGATCTGTTCCCAAATTCTGCCCCAGTACTAGTAAAGTCTGAAATACACTTGCTGGGTTTCAGTCTTCTCCAGCAGCTCCCTTAGCAACTGGAAAATTCCATCAATTAGTCCTCAGTGCAGGATATGCTTCAGCTGACCTGCTGGTAATCAGCTGCTCCAGAGCCTAGATCGATTTTGCCCTGCGATTATCAATTCTCCCATTAGACAAAGCAGACAATCTCAAAAACCAGAAGACGTTTCAAGAAATAAGATCAGGATGTTTTACTCAGCACACAATTTCCTCCTACAGCCCAACTTTGCAAGGCACATAAGTGTGTGCTTAACTTCAAGCACAGTTAATAACCTCTTTAGTAACAGGAAGTTTTTCTGGAATTGGAGACTATGTTTTCTCTTCTACAGTTCCATAGTTGTGTGGTTGTGCATGTAGTTGTGCACCTTCTTTTTTTCTTCATTTTTTCCCCCCTACATTTCCTCTTTTCTTTTTTCCCTGTCATATGTAATGCAACTGTGGAAAGTTCTTTTCTTTCTTAAACATGGTGGGTGGGCAAGGAGACAATTACTTAAATTATATGGTGGGGGAATAAGTTATAAAAATAGCAGCATATTCCCAACTTTTTAACAGGAATTTGTACTTCTGAACCATTTAAAATTCTCTGGAGGCCTGAGGACTAAGTACACATAAGACTGAACCTGTTTTTTTAATTAATTGTTTATCATCTATACATTAATTACATAACTTTCTGAAAACCACAAATTAGCACCAACAAGCTGCACAAATTGAAAGTAAAACAGAAGAAAATAAGAAATAAAACTGCCATGCAAAACTATCCTTCCCAAGTCTTTGGGACATCTTTTGAATACCTATCTAATTTTAAATATTTGTGACCATGGCAAAAAAATGCTTTCACATGTTGCAAATGTGGAAAATATTGTTAATATTTTAAAAATATTTGAAAAGTCTCACCTTTTAATCAGACATTTAGAGCCTGCATGCATTGCCTGTAAAGCCAATGCAATGATTCTGATTTTCACAAAAACATGATCTGACCCTAGCATTGGCAGAAGTTGTGATTTTTGGATCTGAGTTCCAGGGAACAAAATTCTAGGAGAGTAATTCGTGAACTGGAGGATTCAGTTTGGGCATATTTCACTTGCAAAACTTGAAAGGAATCTAGTCACTACTGTAGAGATAGTGTCATGTTTTTATAAGGGTTACTCATGAAGATACATTTTATCACAAGGTTTCCACTTGTTTGTCCATAGGAGGAATAAATCTTGAAGATTATCAAGATCTGATAGACAAATTTGTGACAAGCAGTGAACTAAGTGCCTATATATGCAAAAACCACTTATCTGATGAAAACTCTCAGATTAAATAGATGATTCACTAGAACAAAGAGACAAAGTAAGAACTGGGGAAGGGGGTTAATTAATCAAGTGTTTCTTCAAGCTACTACTATTCTTTTCTTCCTGACTTCTTCTCTTGTACTTTAAAATAACTTCATCATCCTAGAATAGCCTATCAATAGCACATGCATTCACAACAGATTATCCCAGAGTGGACTCTCATCCACTTTCACTGTTGAGACAGATCTTCCACTGACACCAGTGAGTTTGACCCTGAAATACAATTTTCTCATTAATGTCAGAGCTCGGCTTTTCTGCCCACTTCATGTGAGGCACACCGTGCACCTACTTATTTAGGATCCAGAATGAGAAGTAAGAGTTAAGAAAATCTGTTCTGAACTACTTTAGTTTAATTTGGATATTTGTGGGATTCAGTAGAGAGCCAGCAAGACTAACCTAGTTCTGGAATAAGAATGTTAACCATTGTCCATCAGGCCCTGGACACATAGTTTTTCAAATATAAGTAATCTCTGTTGTGACTATGAATAAACAGAGTTGGGTTTGCACTTTTTTTTAACTTTACACGACATTTGGACATCTGTTCCTACAAAGAACTGTGCCAGTGTTTGACCTTAAACTTTGTGGAGTAGCCTCCTGTACCTCCCAGTTTAATTCCTTAATTTCAGCATGTGTTGATTAAGCAGCTCAAGGATGCTTTGAGACATTCTGGTCTATCATCTCCAGAGAGGTGTGGGAGTCTTTTGCAGATATCCACAGCAGGAAGAAAACAGCTACATTATTGTCATAATAGTTTTGTGTGAGGAAGATAAAAAGAGGAGTAGCAGAAAGAAGAATACCTTAAAAATATTTCAGTGTAAAGTTAGGGTATGTCATGGGAAGGTAGAAAAGCAGTGATTAGATAATCTAGAGTTTAAAACCTACTGTATTTTATTTGTGACCACTATAAATTACTCAGAAAAAACTTCTTTGCTCAGCCTAAGGCTCTGAATGCCTTACTTGCTGTTCTATAGCTTGTTCACAAGATTCTCCATTTGATTTTGTATTTTTATTAGAAAATTCTTTCTTTTTGAATTTGAACATTTGCAAGCTACTCTTCAGCATGCAGCTAACACAGAGGAGGTTGCTCAGTAATGCTGTGGTCCCTTTTATTTACTCCTTACTTAAGTTGCTTCTTGTCAGCCATTAATAGATAAATATTTTACTGTCTGGTTTCCTTCATCTACTAAAATCTTATCTATATAGAAGGGTCTGGCAGCTGCAGAGTGCTCTTCCTACCCTTCTCTCCATGACCTAACAAGTCCTTGCTCTAGAGATTCTAGTAAGTGTTACAATATTCTGTTGTATTTTAATACTCCCTCATTCTTCAAGAACACCTATTACATCAAGTTCTCCTTCCACAGTCATACACTCAGCTTTCATTCACCTGTTTTTATTTTGAAGCTTGTGGTATGCAGGCATTGATAATATTTATTTTTGGCCATCTACCTATTTTTAAACAACTCCTCTGCTTAGTTCCCTACTTCAGAATATACCACTGTGATTTCAGTTTAGTTATCCTCCATGTTATCCATCATCCCAGTTCCCATCCTTTAGAACTGGATACAGAGTTAAGAGGCTAATGGGGGTAAAAGAAGATATGTGGAAATGGGGGCATTTCCTACCCAGTGCAGAGAATTGGCTGCCTGATCCTGCATGCTGCAATGAGATCAGAGCTGTGTGGCCACAAACCCCTTTCCATACTTAGACAAGGGCTGCATTTTCCCTTGGAAATGCCCCTCGTTATCATCAAGACATTTCAAAGCTCAAAAACTCACTTTTTTTTCTTTTTTTTT